>JAAXYW010002438.1:0-15316 GCA_036851895.1 Orthonychiurus folsomi | reverse complement strand
TCAAGCAGCACTTAATAGCATTATACAATTTCGGGACTAATCCCGGGATCCCGGTGCCTCTAATCCCGGAATCCCGAAATCCCGGGATTGACAAATCAGTCCGGGACCGAAAGCCCTAGTGTCGGCTCCACTGCCCGTTTGTTTATCTCGGAATCCCATTTTATTACCCAACTTGCATTTTGAACTTCACCATTGCTAAGAGTAGGAATTAAAAATTTCAAATACTCTGCTTAATACTGGGTAAAGTAAAAGTGTGAAATTTGTGTTTGAAATAAATTACCATGGAATGTCCGGTAAGGGCTTGTTTTCATCTCCGGTAACAAGATATGTGGTTGCAAGGATCCATACAATGATGGCTGCTTCAGGCAGAAGATTTGCCACCCATCTTAGCGTTAGCATCTCGCGCCGTATAATCTCCTCAAGAGAAATAGTTTCCAAAATGTCCAATTCCGGTTATTATGTTTTCACTTCGACTCCACTTCGAACCTCCAATCTGACAATTTCTCAACTGAGGGGGATTTTACTAGTAATCGCTTTTTTATATTAAAGTACTTTTCTATTCACAAACAAGATTTATGTGACTGGTGTAGTTGTAAGTTTTATTATGATGGTCACAACAAACACGAATTTGCATTTAGTGCGCCTCGTACATACTATTTTTACAGAATTTGGTTCAGGTTTTACAAGAAACTGGTTTGCCAATTATTTCTTGGAAAGGTACACATACACATCATTGGCATTTTTTGTATCAATATAAGGTGAACCAGTAAATTCTCCAGGGGGGAACGTACTGTGTTATCGTACGGAATTCCGCTCTAACCTTTCAACCCGGTTCGGTCAACTTTTTCCCACTTTTTCTTATAAATCTGGGCTCTGTTAATTTATTTTTATTGGTAGTGGATTTCAAATGGAAATGCCCTGTGTCCAAAATGGTGCCAAAAAATCAAAAATGAAAACTCTTACGTATTACATTACATGCATTGCGCTGCTCATATTAAATTTTATTACATTTCTTTTCTGATTCGCAAAAATTTGCATGGATTTTTCCTTCCTGATTAAATTAAAATTCCCTTAATCCATTCCACTCGCAGAAATTAGCATGTGCATGTTGCGTCCTGCAACATTCATTTTTGAGTTCAAACTTCCCCGCCTTGTATTTCCCATTCGTATAAAAAGTAAACCCATCGACCTTAATTTTGAATGTTCCTTCAAAACGACATCCCCAGGACTACAATGTTCATTTCATGTTAAAATGAACTGTTTCGTCTTGGAGTCGAGGGAAAGGACACACCTCCCACTTCTGGCTGGCTGGAACTGCGGTGATAAGGCACGCCGTACGTACGCGTACGTACAAATACACACATAGACCGCAGCAGCAGCGCAGGCAAAGCACGGAGCCTGGAATTGCCTGCCCGGCACAGGCCAAAGGCGAAAATTTTGATCTCGCGTGATTTTTTTTTATTGCTCTCCCACTTCTGACTTGGGACACACACGGACGAAAGTGAGGGAATGGGGCTCACAGTTCATTTTTTTTTCGTGTTCGCTCCAGCAATTTCTTAAGACACGGGAACGAGGACTACACATGTGAAATGGCCGTAATCCTTCCATCGTTCGGCGGTACGACGCGACGGCATCGATTCTGGACGGACGCAGCGAATGTGTGTGCTATTTTGGGGGTTTTGTATGAATTGCTATTGGCTGCTATGTATGTGAGTGTGGGTCAGATGGAGTCGTTCCCCCGAGAAATAAATACAGTTGGATGACCTTTGACATGTATGGTGGGTAGTGGGTAGGTGGGTTGGGAAATAGCGTTGTAATTAAAAATGATACTATAAAGACATGTGACGGAGGCAGGAGGCTATGTGCTATAGTTGAGTAATACATAATTTTGGAAATGTATGTGGTTTTTGAAGGCGGGCTAATTAGTAAAATTGTAAGATTTTACTAAAAGTTAAAACGAAATTGAAAGTTTGTAAATAGGCAAATCCTTAAAATAGGCTAAAGTTTTGAGATTTGTGTTTTAGCTAAGAACATGTTTATGAGATAGGAATTGTTTTCAAATTTTAATGAAAATCCCGATTAATTGACCTCTAAGTCATTAGTAATTCGTATTTTCTCGACATCAAACACAGTACCATCCGTCGTCAACACCATTACATACTACATACAACATACACTCCCATGTTAAATTACAACTTGTAACAGCATTGCACTTTCAATCTCACCAATTTCTCTACTTTTGACAAATTGCAACCGCCAAACCCCGCCGTGCGTCTCCTGAGAAAACAAAACTTTTTCTCATTTCGACTTCTCAGCCCAGCCGTTGCATTGAGTGCCACGGTATTTTACACTATTTGCATGCACATTTCCACGCCGCTGCCACAGCTCATATCGTGGTTACGCGTATACATCAAGCAAAGGCAAAGTACATCAATCATTCACAAACGCATTCCAATTCCTAGTACAAAATACGTACGTACCGCGTAAACTATACGCCTATATGCGATGTGCGTACATTTGAACATTTGATCTAGTTAGACATTTGCCATGCTGTGCTATGTTGTAGTGCAGTTGAGTGCAAAAAAAACACAATAATCTCCAGGCGCGAACGCGATGGCGGGAGCGCTAAGTATGTGCTATACGTACGGTACGACATGGCCTCCAAATGTTGACCCCAGAGTGGGAATTTCAATTGTCTGACCGACCACCCGCTTCTCCTCCTCCTGGTGATCCGGATTTTTGTGGCTTCGGTTCAAACGGAGGCGTCCGTGGAGCTCCTAAGCTCCTTCCCTTGGCGGGTGAGACAAAAAAAGAGTTTCTCTGTCCCGGATCACAATTGGGGGGACGTAAAGCTCAACTCAGAATGTGATTTCTTTCAAGTTTTAGGGGATTTTCTCTAAGCCACCGAACGTACCAGTATAGCGTACCGCGTGGACTGACCCTTTGTTTTCACCATTGGGGCCATGCGGAGTGGTGACAATCCTTGCTGAGCCGGGTTCAATTGGATTGGGGCGACGGGTGTGGGCTGCGTGTCAAAATGTGTGGGATGTTTTCTATTTAATTTTGTTCAATGGGATGTGGGTGGTAGAAAATAGTAGAAATGTTAGGAATTTTTTAGAGACTAGTAAAATGCGTACAGGGTTGAGCTTGTAATGGGCAAGCAGGCTGATATTAATAGTTTAACAGCTAGACCAGATACGATAATTTGATGGCTGAAATTGATCACTAGTTAAAAATAACCTTTCCCTTTTGTAAACAACTTAAATAAATGAGTCAATTGGCGGGGGATTTCAAATCTATTGGAAATGACAGTCAGTTTATATGGATTTATTGGTTTGACCTTTGTATACAGCCACATTTGACCTGAAATAACACAACAGCGTGGCGTGTAGACTTCTGGCCCATGCACTAACCCTAACCACAAGAAAAAAGGCCAAGCAATTCATCTCAATTCAACTTTTCCCAAATTAACCCTGACCGCTTGAGGCGGAAATAAACCCCCTGACAATTAATTTTTGCGGACGGGATGGGATCGCTTGGTCGAACTGCGTAGAGTTGGAAACTTTCCCTGGCTGCCGGCTTTGTCACTGGACTGGGGCGTGGAGGGAGAATTTTTTTGTACTTTATCCTGGGAAAAGGTTTATCGCGGACTCCCAGAAGTGGTGGTCGTTTAATGGTGAACAAATAGTCCTCGTAGTACATTGTGTGTGTGTGCTTTGCTCTGAATTATTGATGTGACAAGATTATTTTCGTCCCCGACAAATTCCATGAGCCAAATGTATTGCTATTTGAGATCATTAGCTCCTTTCCTCATCTTGTTACCAAGTAGAGCCAGCCATTCATTGGGTCTGGGTTAGCGTTTTTGTGGAGTTATTTCAAATTTGCAGTGACAATATTATTTCTTTGTTAAAAAAAATAAATTGGACGATACATTAAACCAGCGGGCTTAATTTTGTGCCAGTTAATAAATTGGCATAAAACTGGTTTTATTGATTTCTAAGTTGTCTATTTCTAAATTCAAATTCCGAGGGTATTTCCACTGGTGCTTGTCCCAATTTGGTCCTAAGTACGCATAGCCAGTGAAAGCAGCCATTTCTCCTTTCCCCATACTTTGGCTTTAAATTTAAGGAAAGAAACTCCGATAAAAATCTTCTCAAATTGTTTTCTGGAAGCCTCTTTCCGAGGCGCGGCAGCATCAGAGGACATTGAGATACTTTGGAGTCCTGACGATTTACCGAAGACTTTCACTCCCTTCGCGGAAAGACTAAGATTTGGCAAAAGCATACGTCCGTCCGTATGTACATTGTACGATCCATGGTACCACGCTTTCTCCACCAGTAGCGCATTGCATGGCAGGGAATCTTTACAACAAACCAACCCAAAAACCACACCATATGTTGTTCAAATCATTATTTTGCGGGGAGGCATGCGGTGATGTTCTCGTGCTGCCGTCTTGCTCCTGCATACATACATACTGTACGGCATGGTAGTTAGTGCCTGGTCGTTCCTTTCGAAGTCTATTATTTTCACTGCCGGCCCAGACTGTGGTCTCCAACCACAATTCTGAGCTGAGCTACGGAGTTTTGTATTTTTATTACAAGGCGGGGTCGGGGTGACCGAATTTGCTGAGCCTGGGAAATGCTCACACTCCGCCCATTCCAGTGTAATGGGGCCAATGTACAAATTGGGTTGTTGCTTTCAGTTTTGTTTATAAAAAATGCGTTAATTTACTTTATTTCAAGTGATTTTGTAATTTTTTTCAAAACAATGTTCTCAATTCAGTTCAGGACAGTGCAATGAGGCCAATTGGCCAATATACAAATTTTGGTGCCCTAGTTTACAAGTCGTTAAGTTACATTATTTTCAATGATTTTATAAATTTCCCCGCCATTTTTGTTGAAAACAATGTACTCAATTAGCAGGGATCCCCAGCCGCACCATACTACTCTATTGGAGAAACCACAATCCCGTGTGTGAGTGAAAAGTGGCTTTCCCTCCTTCCCCTACCATCAAATCCCCTTCTTCATCCCCAAACTTTGTCCATGAAGGGAATTATCAGGGTTTGATTTAATTCAACTTTCCAAGGGGCGGGAGTAGTAGTCATAGTCGTAGTAGTAAGGATCCTTGGTTCGTACGACGAGGGTTAGGCCGGCCAAAGTTTTTCCACTTTCCCCGCGCATATGGAATGCAGTTTGATTTTACGACACAAAGAGTTTTCCCTCCCTCAACCAACGGGCTTCAGAGAAATAACAATTTCATTTTGCTCACCCTGCTGTGGTTCGCCTAACCTTTCCATCCCAGTATATCATTGCGTGTAATATTCTCTTGAAGTAGGGATTGGGGGAAGGGGGCTGTCTGTGGACGCCACAGACTGAGAAGTTGGGAAAAGGGAAAACGAAAACTTTCCCACGGAGCCTCATGCCTGGCAATGGATTTTAATGCTTGAAGGCGAAAGCTGTACCTACGTACGCGTACGTACGGGTATGAAACGCCATGCTGGCTGCCACGCACCACACCTCAGTGAAGTTCAGTGGATTATTCCCGAATACAATGGAAATCCATGGCACAGATGTGGGATGTACTTGAGGGATTATCGAACTTTCTCCGAGCTGAGGACATGGGGTAATTTTCGCTGTATTTGGTTGATGAGGGGAAAGGGGGTGGTGGAGGCTCATTGGAAATTTGGAGATTTGATATGCTCTACTGCGGGTAAGGACTGCTAATTTGATTTTAATGAGGCTGGCGGTGTAGGGAAAAAGTACGAGTAAATAATGGCAGGCGGTAGTTTTTGCTTTCTCTAAGGAATAAACCCGTTTTGCAAAATAATTTCCGTCCTACAATAAAAACTTGTGTAAAATGGGTGGGGTTGGGAAGGTCTTGTCATTCCGGATCGGAAGTGTTGCCTTTGTTACGATTACGACAATTTGGTTGACACGACGCGATGAGACGCTGCATTTATACCAAAGTGCATGTAGGAATGAATGAATATCAGTCCTGACTGTCATGTCATTCACAAACAACTTCCGCCCTCTCCTTACAAAAAATCATCTCATTGTCATCTCCAACACGTGTCGCGTTTCCACTCCAACTCAATGCAATGGAACGTATACGTAAAATCTGGGAGAAAGGCCCTTCTCCCCAAAAATATTTAAATCAATTCCGGCGTATATACTTCAGACGGAAACACGCTGCCCGTATTTGCATCCCAATTCAATTCACTTGTCCGCAACTTTCTTGGGAGTATAAAACAACTTTGGAGTTTGTTGCTCCTGTGAATCAAAGCCTTTCCTCCGTTTCATTATGTTACTTTCCATGGAACTTTCCCTTTGGATTTAAACAAGGACTGTCACTGCCACGCCCCATTCCTGTACCTGCGTGTGCGTGTAATCTTTGGCATTTGTTGAAGTGAACAAACAAACGACGCCTTTGTGATTTACCACTATTCTAATTAATTCTCACCGAGCAGAATAATGGAATTCTATTATTAGCAGTGTGGTCACCTACTTGATTGAACTTTTGGCTACATTTTGTTTGAATGATTTCCAATGTATGTCATTTAATGTTCTTGTTGTTTGGTTTCATGAATTCCGCTTAATACTTTTCTTAAATGTTACCGTAGGCATTAAATTAAATGCCTTTATTCTGGCAATAGCGGTCACTTTCATCTACTTTTACCATAGGAAGATGATAATAATTAGTATCAATCAATTATTCAATTAATCAATCAATTATTGATTTATTCAAGTTCCCTCAGGCTCCCGCTCCAATTCTCATTTTACTATGTTTTAATCAGATGAGTCTTTTGTCATAGGAAGAACGTGTATTAATTTTAAATTTTATACTTTTATATATTGAAAGTTAGACTTGCACCCATCATTCCCATGTATTTCAATTTTTGTCATTTATGTCAATGTCCAGCCGAATTCTACGGAAGGCGTTGCTCCTGTAGTTTGACAGGTGTGCTTCTCATGGTTCGCATCCAGAAGATTCCTCTCACTTGCAGAGGATGGTAGAATTTAAGATTATGTGAATCCACGGACATGAACCCCTCAGCAGTAGCACTCATTCTCACATTCACATTCAAAACTGGGCTACTGGTCTAAACTCTCCATTGGAGTAGGTACAGGAATAGAGTACACGCATGCAAACTGAAAGTCCACCTGAGTCCGCACCGTATTGACTCTTGAAAGCTTCGAGTGGTAGTTTTCTTTTGCCATTACGGTGTAATTTAACGCAGAGGAATTCCAACCGCGTCCTCCGGCCCTCCTCTCAAGTGGAAATTATTCATTGAAGAAATCCTTCCACTTTCTCCCTAAAAACACACACACACTCACACGAGTGTGAGAGGGGTACTTATTGAATTCAGGGCTGGAAATGGGATGGATGATGCGATGCTCTGGGCTGGGGTTGAGCCTGATCTTTCTCCTTATCCTTTCCGCATTTTCCATCCCATTCCATTACCTCGGAAACTAGTCCAGGTGGCTTCCTCGGGAGTGGGGGAAATGGCAGGGAAGAAATTGAGCCATTTGAACTTTATCGAATATTTTACAGGGGAAAGTGCTCCGACTATTAATATTCTGAGGGACACGGGGAGTAAGGCATTCAGGAGTAGTGGAAATTCATGTGTGCACAACTGTTACATTTCAGTGCAAAACCATTACATAATTGCATGACATTTTAATATTCATGTGGTAGTAATAAATTTAGGTGGGATATTTTGAATATGGGTGTACATTTTTTGAATAATGTTTTCGGGTCATCTAAAACTCACAATTACTGTCTACTGTAGAAAAAACGCGTAGGGAAATTTGCGTAGTTGTAATAATGGATAATTGCATGTATCCAGAAACTTACTGCTGCATTTAAGCTTTCCGCATACCTTATGCGCTGCAAAGCACAAGCGTAGTAAACGCACAAATTACACATTGGCAAGTAAACCTTTGGATTCCTGGCGAGGGAAAATACTCACAAATAGTTCAAACTCTCAAAAGTTTTCTCCGGAGGGCACAACAGCCAACACTTTACAAGGTTTGGCCCCAAGTTTTCAACAACTCAACAGTACGTAAACTTGCCAACTTGGCTTAGCACGCACTTTGATAGCATGCAAACCTGGCGTACGGAGCGGTTACGAGGAAAACCACAAATACAAACAGGAACAATAAATCTTTTTAATGCAATGCATTCCTGTTGGCGTCCACGCCTTCCTCTGTAATGAAGAGGAAAGTTTCTTGGAGCCAGAATTGTGGTGTTTCTTTGGGTTAACGGTTAAGTCTCAGATTTAAGTAAGCTTCTTCCCAGGTAACTACATATGCTATAAACCATGCCAAAAGATGGTAAATTTGATCTTTTAAAAATTGAAGTTGAGTTTTATGTAAAATGTGAAAATTCTTTAGTATTTCAATTTTTGCAAATTGCTGAGTTTTTTTTATCGAAATTTCAATTCCCTCTTGAGTGTGTGCTGTAGCATGACGTGGAAAGAAGCCAGCCACTTTCTCTGAAGAAATCCAAGAGATGTGTGACTGACTTAGGCGGATGAGGAACTGGCGTTGAAATCCCAAATTTAAGTAGTGAGAAAATGCACTCAACCCAAAAGGAAATTCCTCTCGCGGCCCTGCGCTGCGCTGCTTTGCGCGCCAAGCCATGGAAACGCGGCTTAAGTCCCCTAATAAGTTTCCGCCACAATTTAAGGAAGGGCATAAAGCAGGGCGAGGCCCAGCCTGGGATGTAAAGTTAATAAATTGGATGGAATGTCATCTCTAGAGATTCTCTCGGCTGGCGTGGCGGTTCGGGGCTAATGTAAATTTCCTGCCTGGGATCCCCTACCACCACGGAACGAACGAACTACTTCAACATGTGTATGGATGTATCTTTTTATTTCCTTGGCTCCGAGTGCTGACTCTGACAGCAAACATGGGAGCGGAAGTTGTTCTCCTATCCTTTGCGTTGGGGAGGACGTGGCTTGAGAACTTCCGCCCTCTCGAACCATTAAATTCCGAAGAGGGAAAGTCCCGCGTCAACGCCGCTAGGACTTTCTCCTGGGGAAAGCAATACGAGGGAAATGTGGGCTGGGGGGCTCGGGTCCGTAAAATTCGGCCTAATGGCCGATATATGTGTGAATTTCTTTACAAATTTACATTTTGATTACAAATTGGAGGGAAATTTGTCTAGAAATCCATGAGTCGTGTAACACATCATTTTATTTATCGTTGATTATATTTAATACATAGAACCCTGTAGAAAGTAATATTAGCAACATAGGAACTGTTTTGGACATCTTCTTGTTTCACCTTTGACCTATACATGTCAGCATGCTAGAACCCCACCCTCTGCCAACTCCCATCATTTGCTGATAGGCGATTGAGAGAAACAAAACATTTCCTTCTTCCCAAAAAATCCAGTAAATTCGCCTGTCGTCATCCATGCTGCGTAACTTCCGATTCGCTTCACTTCCTGTACACAGTACTTGCCGGCCCGTGCCTGCCTGCCATTCCTTACAAACACGGAAGCAATTACACTGTCCTCAAAAGTACCGCTTAAAACGTGAGTTATCACAGTCTCAAGGATCGCGGAAAGACATCTTTTTTGGTGAAATTAGGCAGATGGGAATCCTTGAAAGAAGGAACGACGGGGATGAGGATGAGCCATGAAGCATTTCGATTGTTTCTTTTAAATGACGGGTTTAGGAGCGGAAGGGATTTCCCTTCCAGCCAAAATCATCCTCTGAAACTGGAGTGTTTGCTTTGAGTGGAAATTGCAATTTGTAGCCGGATGCGTCCGGTGCGTCAAAGTAGGCGGCGGCCTAAGAGATCCCACGCATCAAACACACGTGTTTGACATAATCAGTTTATCCATCCGAGGGTTTTCCAGGAAGTGCGGCATTTTCAAAAAGAGTGACATCCTCTCACTCGGCTCCCGGCGTTTGGAAAATGTGAAGTTTGTAATGTGTATGTACGTGTCTTTGAAATGAGGATATGCACTTTTCAATGTGATTTGTAACATTTCTCAGACGTTTTAAATTTGCATTTAAAACAGAATTTGATATCTTATGAACGATTCTTCCAGAAACAAATTCACACCTGCGCCGTTCCTTACAAGTGATGATTTTTTTCAAGACGCGCTCGTCGTGTTGCAGGATCATATTAACTTAAGAAAATGAAAAATGATCTCTATAGCAGACAGTAGGGCTGGAAATGCACATACATAGGATTTTCTGGTGGGAAAAGACTTCCGAAACTTACATGGGGCTCCTTCATTTACACCTGGCAGCGGACAGGACCATTATGGGTGTGCGGATCCATAGTTTCCGTGCTGTGCTCATGGTGGGGATGGGGACGGTATGTACTATGTACTATGTACGTACGTACGCCAAGTCAGTTTTTGGAAGCTGTCAGCCGCCTTCATTTTTATCAATTAGGACGCACGAAGGCGAAAATGACTTAAGAGTCGACAAATGCAAGTTTTGAAACTGTGTGTGCTCAGAGTGGAGCCAAGAAATTTGCATGCAACTGTACGTACGTAGTATGAATAATACAGGAGTGGAGGGAAGCGGAAACTTTGCCAAGTCTTGCCGTGCCTTGACAGGTTGATAATATTTAAATCCTCGGGCCTGCCTCCGAAAGCCTTACTATCGGCACGTAAACATTTCAAACTCATTTTTAAAATGTAATAGCGCCAGATTACGGGCGGAAGTGTATGTGCATGGCTGAAAAAAATCCCAGGTAGGATCAAAGTGGTTTGATTCGTGTTGAGGACATGGCGTCACGTCAAAACGTGCGTCAACGTAATAAGATTTACTATGAAAACAAAAAATTACTTTAGGAATTGCCTATCTTTTTTTGACATTTTTTGTGATTATTTGAAGAAAGAATGAATCTTGTGTTATTCTTGAGATAAACTGTGATTTCTAGCACTTTTTTTGGCTCGGATCTTCTAAAATAAAGTCTGTTTATATACATTGCTCCTCGCATTCCGAAAGGCATTATGATTTTCCTTGTCTATTCAAAACTCCCTCCAATGGCTCATTTTCTGGGAAGCGGCTCCAGTTCCTTGACATTTATTACATTGTACAAATCTGCTCGGATTTGGCTTCATTCCTCCCGTGTAAAGCCCATGCAAACAGTGCACGTTTTAATCTGAGCACTTTCACGTTTTTCTCCATAAAGGGGCATTTGTCAGTCTCAGTTATAAAAATAAACCATGCAATCATTTAATTCACACGGTGAGTATACATAGGTAAAGTCTTAGTCTTAAAGTCTAAGTATGCCTTGCGCGTGTTAGATAGTGTCCTGAGGGAATAATCGGGCAACCGTACCGTATTACATTTACATATGGAAAATACGGAACGGACGGAAGAAAATGGAAATGAGGGCGTTCGTGGTGCCATGGATTCTGGAACTGAATCTACATTTTCAATAAAAAATCCTACCTTCCGTGCGATGCAGTGCGTGTAGCGTGTGGTGTGGTCTTTTAGAATTTTTTTCAGTCTTCGTATGTGGTGGCAGTGAATTATGCATGGAATGACACCCCAACGACCCATTTCTCCTTAAGACGCTAGCCCTCCTTTGTTAAATGGGAAGCTTTCCTTTTGCTTCATTCGTGATTGGATGCGGGAGCGGCAATAAAATTTCTGTAGGACTGTTGATTGCTCCTCCTAGGGTTCGGCTTGAGGGTTGCAATTAATTATGACTTCTTAGGCCCACGATGGGTATACATTGTAAGCTGGGAAGGAAATCACTACTTTTAGTCACAATAATGGCGTCGTTTATTATTTCGGATAATATTTTGGAAACTGGCAGAAATTTGATGCATTTGGAATTGTATCCACTTGTTTCTTGCTTTTTCTTGCATTTAGGTGAAGGTCTTATTTAATAAAAGAAAGTAAGTGTACTTTATAGCACGTCACTCGTATTAGACATATTTTGCAATAGTTTTGTGCGTCATGTAGTTCACTACTAGCCCACGAGAAAGCAAGAAAAAAAAGGAAAGCAATTGATCTTCCGACGGAAGTCATTAAAATTATTGCTAAACTAATTTTATTCGTAAACTCTGAGAATCAGTTTTGGGCCATGATTTGCTCAATTGACACAATTCTACGAACCGTAGTTCTTAATGTCCCAAGCCTTGTGCGCTACGAACATAAATGTAATTGGGAGCCATGGTATATAATTTGCTTGGCGTACGTCCGTGCTCACTTGCATCCACTCCCCTTAAAATTTATGTGAGTTGGGTACTTTCAAAATAGCGTGAAATTTACTTGTGCACATATAATACACATACATACACAATTCTTCCCGGACTCTTCAGCACTACAGCTCTTTGCAATGCATTGCATTGAGAGTCGTCGTCAAGTCCATAGCCCGTGTATGTGTTTGCCTTTGCTTTTGCTCTGGATTCATTCTGGCTGAAAATCCCTGGGAGAGAGCAATGAATCAGGATTGAGGAAAATAGAAACCCATCCATGTACACTTGAGACTCTTCTTCTTAATGTGGACAGATAGGGGGAAGAGGAATTTCTTCCGTCCGCTCCCTTACCCTCGCCCGACGAATCCGAATGGAACCTACGCAGTCAATAGCTTTCAATTCTACTAACATGTCAGTATTTGCACTTCGTTCTTGGGAATCACGAATTGTGTGGAAATTGAAAATTCTGCGCGGTCGCGCACGCTCAGATTTGAACAAACTTCTGAGCAAACTTTTGTTAAAGAGAAAGTCATTTTAATTTCTTTCTCTTATCTGTCGTTAACATAGGTGAATCTGATAGAGCTTGGAGCAAATTGTAAAGAAATTGTAATCCAAGAGCACGCAAATTAATTAAAATGGGCCATATAGTACATTGGGGTAGGGATTTGGCGCAATATTCAATTTGCGAGCTAGCCCGAAATCAGGGTTTCCTAAAGTAGTTCATGTAACCCTAGACCACATGAAGATTAGACCAACATGTGTTTAAATAGGTTCTTAGTTCCGTATACCCAAGAGATTCAACGAGACAAACAACGGACAAGTCGTCGTTCCTTCCTTCATCCGTAAGCCCCCTTGCATTCGACCGAAAATGAAAGTCCCTTTTAATTTGTTTGCGCCCGCCCCCCAAATCTCATTGTCTGTATCGGAGCCCGCCTGCTCCGATCGAGAAGTCCGATCTTATTAAACAGTTCAACTAGAAAGGAGAGTTCCCGGCAAGAGTTTTCTATTTTCAATTAAATTAGACAGGGGGAAAAGATCCCGGGTGAAAACAATGAGTTCGGCCTGTCCCCTTCGTTAATTTTTTGGAAAGTCTTTCCCTTTAAATGAGACTCTTAAATTTCTTTTAACTTAGTCAATTACCCTTTTCCCTTGTACTTCTACTCATCATGCTCCAATGCACACGGATCCCGATCGACCGACTCCCTTCAACCAAACGTACGTAAACAAAAGAGAAAGAAGGGTGAAAGCAAGGGTTCTATAATCCGCCAGTACACTAGCAAGACCGGCCTCCAATCTAAGCCTCTGCGAGCTAAATAAGTTGTCGATTTCCTGCACTATTGCATGGCATGGCCTGGATTTGCTTTCCTTCCTAAGATAAAGCATGGGGTAGCATATTGATGCGTTGGGAATGGCGTCCCTTCTCCCAAAATGAAAATAAAGGATGAGACTGATGATGGATGACTTTTCATTATCTTATCTGCTTAGCCGTCAAACAATTTTTCTTCCAACCGAAAATCTTAAGCACACTTGACATGGGTGGGATGGGGGAACAACCTTGTTCACATAATACGCACGATCCTCCTGCCGGTGAATTATTGCACTGTCCTCTGTCCTCTCACGTCGGTGATGTTTCAGGGGGATTTAAAGGAAAACATAATGTAGATATTTATACCTCACAATGAAAATTGTACTGAGACAAAATTAACATGTGCAGACTCCTTGGAGAATATGTTGAATTAATTACTAATTGATTTACAATGCACTTTTCAATTTGAATTGAAACTCCTCTGAGCTCAATTTTAGGAGTATTTGCCTAATCTATGGTCGCTGAACTCGGGAGCTCAAATAATATGCAATATTAGAGGGCTATGAAACCGGATGCTGGAATGAAAATTCTATTCCGTAGAGACCAATTTTTCAAGTAAAGGAAAATCATCCAGAATTAACTTTTCTTGCAAACAAGTTGTATTTAAAGATTAGGTGGCATTTACGGATGGGAAACTGGTATTTAGTGAAACAAGTATTGCTCTTAAATCAAATTGAGCAAATAAAATGAAGGTATGGGTTAGGATGTCATTGGAATTCCATTACATTTCGGGGATGCAGTATTGCTTCCTGAACACTCGAACCTCCGCACCGCACTTTCTCCGCTCGACTGGTCCCACACCGCAATGCAGTGAAAGGAAGATATACGTGATAATTTGGATGATTATAGCCAGGCATACCTGTCAGGAGAGGCCGGCCCCACCGCCTCCATCCATCCATGCATGGATCCCATCCTATCCATTCTTAACACGTCAAGCTAAGGTAAAGTAGGTCTTCTGTCTTCCCAAGAAAACTTTTTGGCATTGACATTACGGCTTACCGTGGGGGGAGGAAATCTGGTCTCATACCCGAATTTCTGTGCCTTCCCTTGCCCCGCAGCAAACTCAAATGAACCAAGCGCTAATCTCAAGACCTCGAGTTTTCTTCCTCCACGCTTTCCCTTTGCTTTCACTCTATCTATCCAGAGAGCCGCCTTTTGCCCGGAGGAAGGAAAAATTATTCAAAACTATGATGGATGCTTCTATTTTGTTCTACTTTCATGGTTAGTTTAGCGAGGAGTATTTGGTCTTTCGGTGGGAACGAACGGATCCAAGCAATGGAATGAGTTTTGCGAATTCATAAAACACGAGGAATCCAATCTCCCCCCTCCAAGATTCTGATTTATGTTAAGTAATTCATCACGAAATGCCAAGTTCAGGTCGGGGCACGTACCTTCGGCGGATACCTCACTCACTAAATTAAAACTCTCGACATTCCTTTCGCGTATGTGCGTCCGTATTAGGTTCCTGCCCCTCTCAAACCTCATCTCAATATTTAACCTGAAGGCCGAAACGGGGCCCTTATCTGCTGGTTGGGAACGTGCAAGATCTGATAACCCGATTTCTTTACATGTATGCGTATGTGATGTCCTTGTGACGTGGTTTATCTCTCCTATGCAACTGGAGTAGGATAGATATTTTGGGGCGTTCTCTGGGAAATTCGGGTAGGAAAAAGTGAAAAGAACAAATGATGCCTTCAGCTCTGTCCTGCCAGGAAAGGTTAGATGAATGAATACAAATGCTCGGCTTTCTTGGGAGGATACTTCTCCTTC
>JAAXYW010002437.1:0-15319 GCA_036851895.1 Orthonychiurus folsomi | reverse complement strand
GGTAATTCATGTTGGTAAGACAATTTACACTGACGGAGGTCCCGCAAGTTTGGAATTCACTCGGAAATTGAACAAATGGGTTGATCAACCCCCAAAAAAGGAAATCAAGCGTTTCAAAGCGGGATTACTAAAAAACACGAAGATTAAAGATTTGCATCTACGTTTTGGCTTCCCGTACGTGTATATGCATCAAGGAAATTGCGAACATATCCTTGTATTTAACAGTGTGAGGTGGGTTTTGCCAGGGTGTTGAGTCTAGACTATGGCAAATTTTTTGAGCATACGCAAAACATTAAAAAGATTGCTGTTTGGACTTAATGTTTACGTTTTCTTGCACAGGGCTGCCCTGCGAGTTGAGTACAAAAAATTTCCTCGACATGAGAAGATTATGAAATATCCCACGAAGTACTGCCGTGTGGATAACGAGAATTTGGCCAGGTTAGGTAGATTTAACTTTATTTGTGATCTAATGTCGAGACCTAATGACATGATGTTTAACATAAAATATTGTACTTGTTCAGATGGTCTGTTGTTGGTTGTGATCGTGTGCCCGAGGATCCAATGCTCATGTGTACTGATTGCGTCAACAAATACTGCTACATGGGAAAAAAGAAAGTAGGGGAATTCAAGCTTTTTCCGTATCTTCAATTCTTGCATTTCGCTTGAAAGCTTAACGGAAGTTGTGTTTTGTACTTTCTGTCTGTTTCTACAAACCGACTAGTTGGAATAAAGAGAAAAATTGTTAAACCGTTTCTTTATGCTGAGTCTTTAGCTGGTTTTAGTTCAACCTTTAACCCTCTAGCAATTAAAAATTAGTGGACTGCTTGTATGTCTACATACCGTTACCTTAGTTAATGTTTTGCTCTCAAATTATCCGGCTAATTCTCGTCACATTATGTTCAAAAATAAGGCCATACTTAATATAATTGCAATCCTGTGGGTACATTAATTTCTTAAAGCCACTCGAGTTACTTTGCCAGTTTGACGACGGACTCCTGTCCTGGACGCGCCTGTTTCTAATCTCCACAATTGGTATGTGACAGAGTTCTAATAACAATCCTGCACGGAGTGCACGCCAATGGCAATAAATTACAAAATCTAAGTCAAATTGATTTTAAAGTAGTAATTAATGTTCATACACGTTTATTTTAATTTCCATCTACTTTTTGAATAAACAATGTTTCATTTGTTAGAAAAACACAAGGAAGATTGATCTCTTTTTTTTCAAACCCATCGGATAGTGGCAACGGATACAAAAGAGAAGTTGATTATCAGTATTCATTTAATTTTACAATTGAAATTAAAAAGTAAACATAAAATGAGAATTCCAAGTATAGGGTGTTCTCTGAGCGGACCCTGGCCAAGTCATAAGTTATTTAAGGGGGAAGAGATACGTTCTGGGCTGCTATGCTGGGCCGTGTGTTTGGGTTTCGAGGAATAAATCATAGACAGGGAAAGGATGCTGGGAGGGTGTATTTGGATGGGCCACCGAATTTTGGCACCCTCTTTGGCTCCTTGCTCTGTTGTTTACCTTTCTTCTCTCATTAGTCACACTCTCTTAATCACTTTCATCTCCCGCGAAACCCTATTCATTTCCAGTCAGAACTTGGGAATGGAAATGCTGAGAACTCCAAACAAGATGTCCTCAAAACAGTTGCAGTTTCGTTCATCGCGCCTGGACGATCACGAATGAATTCGTTTCAGGTGGGAAAAACCCATAGGGCAACCAAACAGAGGGGCGGGAGAGTTGAAAGCCGTCTAGTCAAGAGCTCGGACGAACAGATTTCATTATCTGGACTGGAACAATGGAATTTGTCACAATGGAGACGGGTCCGAGTTGGGAATACGAAAGAAGAAAGGCCTGCGAGCGGACATACTTTAGCAGACAATGACTTTCACTCCGGAGAAAGTCAAGCACACATGAATGGGTTGGAACACGAGGATTTGAGGCTCGGTGACGACGTGGTATGGAAATTGAGGAAGCGACCAAGCGGGAGAAAGTCACCCAAGTCAACGACAAGCTATCTGGGTGAGTTTGAGCGGGAAACGGAGTACAAGGAATAAATGGTTGGATAGATTAAACCGTGGAAGACACGCGGGTTGGCATGGGGACGGGAAGAAAAATGAGGATGCGGGATCCACGGTCACTGGGCTTCCTATCTTGACATCTTTGTTACCCAACCCGCTCACTAAGCAAAACCCAGAGTACAACCATATTTCTCAGGCGTCTCATTCATCTCCTCCCAAGACACCGTCGCGTTGGCTCTTCCAAACCCCAGCCAGTCCCGTGTTTTTCTGCTCCTATCTGAAGGAAATCCTTTAAACAGTCGTCGGATGACACATCCCACGGAAGCATCACAATCAAAGGATTTTCCCGCTTTCCACAAAAGTTGGATCCTGAAATCCTGTTTGCCTTGCAAATCCAACTGTGTGGCTTTTGCGTGATTTAAATGATCTTGGATTAGTTAACAGCAACCAAAATAATCGCAGTTGTATGTAAAGAAAAGAAATTGGAGATTAACTTGAGAAGATGTTTTGCATGTATACGCCTGAATTATATTAATCCGTGTCACATTGTCAACAGAAATGTGGTAAAATTAAGATGCCAGTAGTGCAAATTCACGTAAGAAATCCGTGTGCAACTCATAAGCACATGTCGATTTGCTTAGAAATCTGGCTTGAAGTTTCCCATCGCATGTGAGGGCTTCAAAATGAGTTTGTGAAAGGCTGGTGTGGATTACGAGTGGAATAGGAGAGGGACACCGGGCCTTTGCTCGAAATGTGTTGGAGAAGGGAGTGCAAAACTGGTTACATTGTGTGGGTAATGATGTGCGGGGAGGGAAAGTGGTCGGTTTCTGGCGTGTAGTGCGCGGTTGGACGAGGACGTGAGTTGCCTGGACTTTCTCCATTTTCCATCCACACATTTGTGATCCATCTCCTTTCCCCATTGGGGATAGCCAGTCGAACCATGAACATTTTTATTATCATCTCCGGTTCCTATCACCAAAAATCCAGGCAAAAAGTGCAAATATAACGGGGCGGAAACATATGGGAAAACACAATTAAAAAGCATGCATGATGCGGGGGTATGGCTTATTTTGTATTCCAAGCACGGAATGAGCTGCTGATCCTCCCTGGTGTCAGTTTAAAGCCGAAACGGTGCCGCCCGTGTGTGAGGAGCACGGAGGGAAAATAAAAGATGACAAAATTACAATATTTCAATCAGTTACAGGAGCACTCCGCACTGCCATCCGCCGCGATCTCACTATCAATTTCTTCCCGCGGATGAACTGAATGTAGTGTTGAGCCACTCTCAAAATTCAATCCCAAGTCACGAAATTTGAGCTCATTCTCAGCAGCTGGCTAGGCCCGAGCTTTCCCCTGCCTTTCCGCCTACCCGTACACCTACTCTTTGCATCCAGGAGAAAGCAGGGCTTGGAAAGCCATGCTTTCTCATTTTGAAATCAAACCCCTTTCCCTTCTTGGAATGGATTTTCCGCCGGTTAAAAATCTGAAAGAATTCGGGATACATTTCAGTACACGGGATTGGGTTGACTAGCACCCATGCTTGTGCCGGCAGCTATGCTATTTAATTAAACTCGCTATTTCCACCGCCCTCCAGGCACTCCCCCCTTCCCCAAGATTCCATTAGGATAGAATTAAAGGGGCCCTTACCCTCTCCACTCGCACTGTTTACATTCCGAGCCTCGGCCCGGCGGATGTGGATGTAAACGTGTACGTGTAAACGGAAGTCTTCCCCCCGAACTCTTTCACCCATTGATTTTTCCTCTAATGAATGCACAGAGCGAGCGTAGGGAATCCTACTTTCACCCGGAGAAAGTTGATTTAAGTATTCCAGTCACATGAGTGAATTAAAACGAAAGGGACCTCCGGAAGATTTGGAGTTTGTGTGGACTCCAAATTCCACACTCCACTTTTCCTTTCCCAGGGATCGCAAAAATTCAGATCCTCGCTTTTAATTTCTCTTTTAAAATCCGTCCCTTTCCCGCCAATTCCTTATGGTCGAGTAAAAATCCTCCCCTCTCCTAAACCCATTAAGTGAATCAAAATATTAGTCAGACATTCAAATCCGAGGGGTGAGGAATGGATTTCCTAGTATCCGTCATTCCCTGCTCTGAATCTCAAATTCCTTGGCCGAGTCCTTGTAGTAATGAACAAGTCAAACACTTCCATTCCCTTTGGATCCCCCCAGCCAAGAAAAATCTCGCCCCGTATCATTCAGGGGGAAACGGAAAGGTTTTGTGCAAACATTTGAGTAACAATTTTTCCTGAAGAAGTGGGGGGAAGGGATCGTACGGGGCTGGGATCCATTACAGACTGATCGGTTCACAAGTGATGAATTTAAAGGGCGGGACTTTCACCCGTGGAATGTAACGGAGAAAAGAAATTCCCACGACCCACGACGCCTCGACTGGATCCGGGCTTGAGGGCAGGGAAGTATTGAATATTTATCAGGGGATTTGACACAGTCACCTCTCCTGCCAGGCGCTGAAGCTGAAGTCATCTGTCCCTCTTTCCCTGAATAGGGCTCCATACTTTGTGGGAGTGAAAGCGTATGCGGTATGCAAGGGAGGACTGGAATATGTACATCCTGTAGCCACGCGTGGCTGGAGCTGGGAATTCCATGGCGGGAAGGTAAGTGCTCCCCGCCTTGCCTCGTGTCCTTTTGGAAGACGTTGTGAGACCAATTTTATTCTCAGCGTCCATGGACCCATGCTGGATGGGCCAGCATAGTAATGCATTCTTACGAGTCCTCTTAACTTCATTCTGTCCCTCCCATGGACTCCACGGAGAATCTCCATCCCAGGATGACATCCATGCACACTCCCCTATCCCGTGGTCGTACGTGATTCGAATATCACATCTCGACAAATTCCACTTTCTCCTCGTTGACTCTTCCTATTTTCTTATTCGATTTCTCTTCCAAATGCAATTTCCCTTCCTCCAAGTGCCGGTAGTCACTTCCACCCTTCCCGAATTTACACCTGTCAATGTCCATTCCCCCGGAAATATGCACTCCGCCTCCATCCCAACCCAAATCCAGCACCCAGACCCATATTGGGTGGGAAAGCGGCCATTGATTGGGAATGGGATTTGAAAACAGATCCAGTTTCATTGGAATTTCTATTTCCCTCCAGACGTGGGAAACATCCGGAAGCTTTCTAAATACCCCCCGAATAATAATTCACTCCCTGCAGCCTGGCGTCCATGTAAATTACACATGAACCTGACAACCTAAGCAAATGCTCTGACCCATTATGTAATGGACTTTCCCAGGAATGAATGGGGGAAGCTCATAATACACAAAAAACCAAGTAATAAATTATGTGTCCGCTATTCCCTCATTTAAAGTGCTTCTCTTGGCCCCGTCTGTCGCATGTCTCCGAGAAGATGAAATCCATGAGGGAATCCTTCCGAAGGAAAAGTATGAGAACTCGCAATTAAATAAATTGGAGTACCTCCTGTATTCGGAGGAAAAGAAAGCATATTTATTTTACGTCTCAGAGAACAAACCACTTTATTTGATTTAAAGTATGGCGGGTGGAATGGGACGGACCCAACCCCTCATCTTTCTCCGCACTATAAAATCCTGGACCGTACGACAACAAATTTTTATTGAACATGCATGCATTTACAGGTAAACTAACGTGCTGTATTGTGTAGAGTGGTGAAAGCATACTTTCTCCTTAAACTTGTGTCTATCATGTCTCCTCCCTGCCGCATGGTGCACGTACGTACGTACGTATTTAATCCATCCACTCATCGCTGCTCCGTCTTTGCCTAAACCTCCGAAGTCCCGAAAAGTAAGTTTTTACGTCTCAGGGAACAAACCACTTTATTTGATTTAAAGTATGGCGGGTGGAATGGGACGGACCCAACCCCTCATCTTTCTCCGCACTATAAAATCCTGGACCGTACGACAACGAATTTTTATTGAACATGCATGCATTTACAAGTAAACTAACGTGCTGTATTGTGTAGAGTAGTGAAAGCATACTTTCTCCTTAAACTTGTGTCTATCATACCTCCTCCCTGCCGCATGGTGCACGTACGTACGTACGTATTTAATCCATCCACTCATCGCTGCTCCGTCTTTGCCTAAACCTCCGAAGTCCCGAAAAGTAAGTGATTTCCCAGAGCAGAGCCCGGGACTTACGACTTCGGCTCCGTACCTTGGCGGGAGTCACATTCACGTCAAAAGCCCTCAGCCATTCCCTCCATTTACAAAATAAACTGTTGATCTTCCAAAACAAGTCAGCCAGATCCCAGGAGAAAGTCAACGGCCCTGCGAACCGTGGATGAGTCGAGGCTCCCCCTTCGCGCCAATTTTGATTTATATGAATGGGATTTGTGTAGTGGGGAAAGCAGTGAAGAAAGCATCATCCCAGTGCGGAGAAAGGCAGAGAAACAACCTAACTTTCAAATAACGTGTACAGTTTCAGAATGGATAGTAAACTGCGACTTGTGTACAAAGAAGCAAATAATGCGTGGGCGCCTTGTATGCTGGATAAAAATAATAAGTGAAAATTAAGGTGTATTCATCCGACTGGGTGTAAGGGTAATTACGGGCAGGGATTGAGTTGAGAGGAAAGCAAAGACAAGCCTAAATGCCCCTTCGTCGTCTTTTTGTTCAGGATTTGTATGTCCCGGGTCCGGAAATACGAAGAAATGTTTTGAGCGGGCCTTTGAATTGAATGCAGGGAGTGAGTCATGTAAACGAACTAATTAGTTTCCATTGGATGAGCATTGGGATGGAATGAAAGGGTCCGGGGCTTTGGGAATGAATGGAGGGCGGGTGGAGTCGGCGGACAGGCAAAAAATCCGGGTGAGTGAAAAGAAGGAGGAAAGGATGGGAGGGAAAGGAGGGATGATGAAGGGCGCCTGGGAACAAGGAGACAAGTGCCTTAATTAAGTGTGAATCAAGGAAAAATGAACTTTCTCAACTTTTTCTTTCCTCTCCGTCCTCCCGCTATCTCAACTTTTGTTTCCCTCCGACCCTCTGTGCTGTAATCTCTCCTAATGTACTAATCTGCGTCGTATGGACTGGAATTATGAGGCCTTGACATCCCCCACATGCTCACCTCTGTCCAATCCAACCCGCATTCCAACGACAGTGAAATCCTTCGTGGACATGACAACCAAAGAAATTCGTTATCCTTCCTGATTAGCTTCCTTTGGAATTACTAATTTTTTTCCTAACCGAGAAAGCACAGAGCACAGCACAAGTTTGATTGTATTATTTATTTCGGCTGGGGATTGGAGCGGCTTAGGCTTTGCCTCCATGGTTTCTACTTTGGGTGAAAGTCAATCCCATTGAAAGAATATTACATGTAATAAAATAAAGCACTGAAAGCTGCATGGGTCTCTGGTCCTTGTGTATGGAGAAAGCTACACATACACACATACCCCCATGCTTGAATGGAAGCAAACAAAGAAAATATTTTATCAATTTCCAATCTCACTTTGTTCTCATACCCTCTACTCCTCCCCATTATTATTTTCCAGAGTCAAAACTCTTTTGTCTCTTGGATTTGGTGTAATAAATTTTGAAGCTTTTCGCCTAGTCCCTTTCCTTCGTTCCACTGCAGACCAGACCCAGACCCGAAATCTCTTCATCCAAAGTCATCGACTGTGAGGATTTTCCTGGCAGCGGCACAACAAACACGTCCAACCCAGGAGCAATAGCAAATATCTCCATTTCATTTCCATCGCAGAAAAGCCAGGCGGGATCGTGCAAGGCGGGACTTTTAAATTGTAATACGCCCGTCCGCCTGCAACTTACGACGTGCTTACGTGCACATCATTACTCCGAAAGAGAAAGGTCCTTCCCGAAATTCGGCCAATTCAAAATCTCATTATTTGGATGAGAGTTTTATTTGTATTCAACATTTATATTAACACAACGATGGAATTCAAACCCAGAGACGGGAATTCCATCCCCAAAACACAAACTTATGCTGGAATGCTAAAAAATACTTTCACAAACCCAAAGTGCATAAGAATTTTGCAAAATCCCATTAGTCAAGTGCACGGAATGCATTGAGTTTCAGGATTCTGCCTGAGTGGATCCCGGCATTTGTACCTTTGAATCAAAGGAAAGGGGTTTTACAAAAGCAAAGGGAAAGCCCGCCTCAGGATGGGGGAATTTGAATGGAAGCACATTAGTTGTGAGTTTATCCTTCCGTGTTTATTTAATGCTCCCCGCCCTCCTTCCACGGAGAGAAAGGGAAAGTTTCCTTTCTCTCAAATTTTGACTTGGCATTGACGCAAAATCCATTTGAGTGTCCCCAGGAGCCCATATAAAATCCTGCTTTCCCTTGTCCAGAAATGGAAAGCACTTTCCATCCTCAAAATAAATTCCTAAGCACAACCCACTCGGCCATACATGTAAATGTGTTTGTACTGTGCTTTCTCTATGTACTGTACGTGGTCAAGTGAGTGTTTTCAGACTCCGTTTTTGTTTTCCTCACCTTACTTTCCCATAAATTGAATAGCCATTAGCTCACCTGAGTATTTTTCGTTCGGATGATGGAGCGAATCAAATCATATGTAGCACAGATGAGAAGGATTGTGATCCCCGTCTCCTTAGTGAGCATCGCCGCTGTCGCAAATACAATTGTGGTCGCCAGGTACACCAAACTTCGGGCATGTGCCCCAGGTTGACCTCCTGGGCAAACGACTGGAGAGGATTGCCTGGAGCGTGGATCCAGATTCCCATTTCCCGCATTTTTTCTACCCCCTTGACTCCCGTGTGGGCTACTTGAAGGGCACCTGTGGTCCGGTACTTTCTCTTTTCCAACTTTCTCCCGGTACTTGACATGGTTCACGTATGTGAGGAATGCAGCCAAGGCGAAGGCTGTGGACCCTACGTCTGCTCGCCCTACGACCCCTGCGACGGCCTCCGTGTGAATTGGATGACACGCGAAGAGGAGGGAGGAGACCAAGATGGCTCCTGCCCTTCTGTGAGAACGTTGACCTCGTTTCCCGCCAGGGCTATCAGGTCGTAGACTGCAAACTGGTGTCCAGATCGGGTGACTCGGGCGTAGAATGATCCTTGCTACTCGGACAAATAACCATGTGGTGAATGTGTGGAGGAGAACGTTGGTCACATGGTATGGGCTTGGGTTGAAACCGGAGAAATAGTAGTTGAGGCGGAAGGATAATGTGGTTAAGGGTCGGAAGGACTTGTGAGACCCTGAATGACTCAGTGGAGTACCCCAGAAATCATTCTGCCACATGTGAGTCCAAGGGCTGCTAGGGAGGATGTCGGGATTGCTGAGGATAGCTCGGCTGTAAGAAAACAAAGAGATCACAATTAATTAACATGTGACTGGTGCAACCTTGAAATAACTAATTACACAATAAGATATCATGTTTAGGTCATTTTTATTTTAAAAATAATGGATTTGATTACTGAAAGCACGATTTTAAAAAAAAGAGAAAGTTTGGTGAAAGCATCCTAGTTTTTGCAAATCGTGTATCGCCTTTCCCTTTCATAAAATGAAAGGCCATCTGTACGCATGGTATTCCCCCTGATAGTGGACCACATAAAGGAAATTCGGACTCATGTACAGACATTGTACGAGAGACCTTGAACCTCAAACCCGTACGTACGTACGTAACAACGTACGCTCGGATGAACCCGGTAGAGAAGGAGGAAGTCAAACAGACAAACCAGGAGCGGTCCACTGATTTCCGCAAACATGATCGTCAAATTGTGTGCGGACACGGCCCGGCACGGCAAAACCCATCTCGTCGATTTGACCATTAGTGTTTATTTGCTCGCCACAGTGCAGTGGCCGGGCAGTCTATTTCTTCATGAATTCGCGCGTACCCTCCTTCGTGTTTGCATTTACCTCTCTTAGCTCAAGCAAAAACGATAAGATAATATTGAAGGAAATGGGGCCTGGCGTCCATATTATTATCCTGAGTGACAAAACAAGTACTGTGCCATTCCCATTGGCGGGTACGGCATGAGTGTAGAGTGGTTTGGATTTGAAGTTTGGCGGGGCGTGCCTTGGTCTTTTTGAGGGGTCCTCGAGGGTGACACGCCGCCTGAAGCCCCCCAACGAGCACCCAACAATCCATCGATCTCAAAACATCCATTTTTTATCTCACACACCATTTCCTCCGCATAATGCATTTGGATTGAGACGCGATGCCTTGGTGAGGCCCGCGCGATGCCATGACTATGACTCCATGCAGAAGGGAACCATTATACTTGGAGCGCATTTAAATACACCCGAACCGTGTGCAGGATTCAATCTCCCATTCCCGCCTCCTCCATTCCTTTTCCGTCCCTTTAAATACATTGCATTTGCATTTGAAGCTTTCTCCTTGCCGAAGGCGTACCAGGACCGGGAACAATGCCCATTCAACCGTGGCGCAGAGGAATGCAACCCAACCCGGTGCAAAGTACAATTTTTGCATCTGATCCCAGCACAGCAACTCGAATTCTCACTTTCACTTCAGAGGCGGGAAACAGACGATGACTGCCGCTGTTAAATATGGAGAACATATGCAAGGTGCGATTCGAAAAAGAGATTTTTCGAACTAGCCGCCAATCCATTAATGGGAATGGCCCAGTGTTGAGGAACAAATGAGAATGGATGGGGAAAAGGCGGGATCCCCTCATTAAATTCTCACGTGTCCTGGCCTGGCCTGCCCTGTGGATGGCGAACGGGCATATCTTAATTATTAAAATTGAGCGTTTGGAGTGTTTGAGTATTTCTGCTCACAATTTAAAAGGACGTAAACCTGAGTTACGACCCCCAGAAACCTAGGATTTTCCCTTGGAGCCAGGAGACTGTATTTTAGGATTACATTCAGGCACTTGCCCTGCTTCATGTTATGCAAGGGGGGAATGGAAGCGTTTTATTTTCATTTTGCAGTTTCCCTCCGAGAATGGATCCTGACAGCCGAGAGAAGGATAGCGGCATCACGATCACAGTATGCTTTGGGAATTCAAATTAATGTTACGCAAACTTGGGTTCCGTAAAAAAAATTTATTAGACGAATGTATCAGGTAAGGAGTCATTGATATTGGCAGCCGCTTCAAGTTGTCTTCGGTGGTAAATTTTAATTTACCTGTTCGTCAATTCATAAACAAATTGTAATTAACTTGAAGGATCATGAATCCTGGATCCAAAGCCACACATGGAACACATTTTCCAGAATCTAATGTGAATGTCCATGCCTGAAGCCACAGCTACACGAGTAAAAGGACCTCCCTGCTTCCCTGCCTCGGAGTTAATAAAGATATGGATGGGTTAGAGCGGGGGGATTGGAAATCCAGTCTCTTGGTAGAGTAGCCTTGGCTCCGATGATGAATGAAGTGGGATGATTTTTTGGAATGAATGGAAAAGAAAGGCCGGTGAAAGTGGGCAGGAGAAAGCGGAAGAGTTCCCTTTCACCGGTCTCATCTGGAACGACTCCCGCCTTGAACCCGCCGCCGCCCGCCACGTAACGCACCCCTGCCTTTGCACCAACCCTACCCACACTAAGTATATTTCCATGTTAGGTGCCGAGGCGATCAAATACATTAAGGAGAAACTCCAAAGCTGCCCATCAACATCGATTTTTTCTAACTCTGGCTGCTCCTCTCCAGCCTCCGAAACTAAAGCTTTCACCCCCATTTCTCGCACCTTTCTCCAATGTCCTGTCCAAAGGGTCGGCAGCACAAAGGGTCATGGGAAATAGTTCCCTGGTTTCATAACCGCTTGTATACCGAGTAGGTATGGATCCGTATTCCAGCACTTCCGGTCCATCTCGATTACTCCTCATCAATTATCCAAGGGGATTTTGCTTTCTTCCTCGTCCAACCCTCAAATGCGGATCCAGTCCATTACAATGGAATCCAGGGCATTTCCCGGCCCTGCTGAATGTGATGATGTGAGGGGAGCCAGAAGGAGTGGCCGGTCGTCAATGCAAATGCCCTTAAAAATTGTATGCAGGCCCCCGCCAATGGTGGAAATTAACGAGGCTTTGATTTAAATATTAAAATCCAAATTCATAGTTAACGGCGGGGGAACGGGCGGCTGAGGAATTCGCAATTCGCGGTTCCTTAATCCATAAATATTTGAAGCTAGTCATGAGAAATTAATGGGTCCACTAACTACATGGGGTGTTTGTTGAACGACTTGGTATGACTGACACTGTCACTTGGTATTTTTCCCAGTTTGCACATTTCCCATAAAACCAGGTGCTCAAATATGCAAGGAATTTATGAAATTATAAATTAATTGAGTTCAACGACGCCGTACTCGGGGAAGGAAAATGCAAAAAATTAAAGGGCTTGCGGGTAATGAGTGAACTACGGCAGGAATAGCATAGACAACAAAGTGGTGGGAGAATGAGACCCTGGCCTGGCCTGGATTTTGGATGGGATGAGGCACGGCGGCCGCCAAAGTCCGTGATCCATGTCAGAAGTGCAGATAAAGACAATTACTCTCATCCTGAGCCACGGCTTTCACCGCTCAGACATCCGTCTGCCTCTTCCCTCAAAATGAGCGACAAACACAGTACAGGAACAAATTATCACTAATTTCATACTCCCGCCAAATCTCGAATCTTGCGGACGTCTGTCAGTCTCAAAGCACTTTCATTTCCTGCCTCTGCTCTGCTTACGTATACACTTCTCTCCCATCCACTTCCTATTCAGATCCAAAATCCCATTGTACTTTTCATCCTACTTACTCAAATCAGAAATTCATTTATTTTATTAAATTCAGAGGTATTATTAGCAATTTTCTTGCACTTTCTTTTTGTAATCCTCATTAAATCGAGAAGAATCTGTGATGTTGACGCAACGGCGAGAGCCAGGCCAGGATTTTCCTGTACCAATAGCACGGGGGTCATAGTGAATTGAAAAACGTGTTTTTCCCGCCCATGGGATGCGGAGGATAGTTAATGTGATTGAATGTAGCAACATGTACGTTAGGTAGGCAACTACTCCGTCTACACGAGCTCCGTTCGTAATCAATTTCTTGCTGAGCCGTACGTAGGTTGATTCCCTTTTATCTTCCTTGGGAAGGGGTTATTTTGTAGCTTGGAAAAAGGCTGACTATCCCAAACACCGAAATAAGGGATTTCGGCCCAACGTTATGTACATAGGTTAGGTACGCAAGCTGTGTGAAAGCCAGCCAAGATTTCCTGTCGTCGACGACAACGGCGACAAGGATGCATGCATGCATGCATGCCGCCACTGGCTGCGATTGTACATAAATTATATCCAGGGAAAATGAGTTCCCGATTTTAAGCTGATTCCCCCCTCCTACTTACTGTACACGTGTGTGGCGGGGCCTCTAAAAAACATTTCCCGCCGTTCCCCTTGCCAAATTAGAGGCAATAACTCTTTGTCTCCCTCATCTGATGTTGTAGCACACAAAGAAGAAGAAGAGAAAAAAAAACTTTTGTGATTGTTTCCACGAAGAGCTTTTGATTGGAACTCAAGGAAAGGATCTCCCCGTTGTGATAGACTTTGACGCAAAAAGATAGGAAGGGAAAAGCCCGGGTTCTTTTTTTTTGATAAACGTGTACGTACGTACGTACACTACACAGGAACACAACTGCCAAAAACTAACGGCGGCAAAATGGAATGGTTCAAAGCTACTGTACTGCAACTGCAACTAGGTTGAGGAAAATTGGACCGGGTGTACAGCGTACGGCGCCCGGTTACGCGAAGCACGAGGATTTAGTTATCGAGAAAATGAAATGATTTAGTTTCTTTTTCTTTGAACTCCTTCTTCAACCCGGGATTTCTTATTCAAGGGAAAGGGGGAAACATGTAAAGGAGGTACGTACGCGAGGGAAGCACGTACGTTACGTGTCCGACGTACGAGACAAATAAAAAGAAGAAATAAATTAAATCAAAAGTTGGAAATAATGTGAGGGACAAGGAAATTGCTTTTGCATTTCCAATGGGGAAAACAAAGCTCTGTTTGGTTGTGGCTTTGGAATGCAATAACACAGGATATGGGTAGTATCTACTATATACAACCATTCCTTTACAAGCCTGCCCCTTACCACCGCACCGCTGAGCTTCAAATATTTGCGGATTAGGATTTTTATTAGTAAAAAAGCAATTGAATATTCTTTCTCTAATATGAAGAATTTTTGTAATTTCTTGTTCAGCATACAAAATACCTGCCGGAAAATAATTGCACAGGAATATTTGCAAAACCTGAATTCCCGCCAAATGATTTAAAACTTGATGTAAGAATGTAAAGAAAGGAATGGCCACTACTTTCACCGCCTCTGAATGAGTAGGGAAAGAGCAAGGGACGAGGAAGAAAACGGGACCGGCTTTTCCTTTTGAAGACATTTCTTGCAGTTGGATTTCTTGCACGGAAATGCGTTTCCCTTGGCCTTATGCGTTTGAAGGGATGTAGGCAAATTCCAGGGAAATAAATAAGAAGGGGAGTGGAGACGAGAAGACTGATTTGCGAGTCCCAAGTTGTGGAGTTTCCTCATTTCACGAAATGGGAAAGAGACGACGAAGGATAGCCTTTTTTTTTAGTCCTTCCCGCTCTTTCCCCAACTGTAACGCATCTTCGAAAGGAGGAAGGAATGGCCAAAGGAGCTGCTCCTCCAAGGAAACTTTCCATATAAACTCCTCTATTTTATTTTTAAGGGAAAGGTAAAACATATGCTGGCTTCGGATCCGCTTGACATTCCAATGCTCCGACTCTGCCTCCTTCGGAAGTTAAAAGTCTTGGAATTCTTCTCAGGAATGAATGGGAAGCACATAACTTTCACCCAACGGACGCCTGACGTCCACAAACAACAACAGTGGTCGTGCCCAGGTATTACATTTACATTGTCTTCGAATCGAGCCAATAATCAAGTGTGCGATTTTCCTCAAGGAGTCACCGCCCTAACTCTTGCTTCAATCGCGATGCAACGGACAGGGAAGAAATTGAAAATTTAATTCAGTCACGAAATAAAAATAGATATACAGGATTTCGAAATCCAATTCCCAGTTCCCTGGATTTGAATAATGCAAACCGAATGGAAATCCCAGTCATAATCGCTTACGTAAGCCGACCATAGAAATGTTAGTTAAACAAATGTTTGAATGTTTTTAAATTTCAAAGTATGACATAAAGCACTCCTCAATATTTAGAATTCATATGTAACCCTCTTTTGGCTCGAAAATTTGAAACCAATCCCATAAAATAACATCAGCCCAGCATTACACCTCCACAAATTAACGGGGGAAAGTCGCCGTCATGTCACCACGAAGAAATCAAAACCCCGGATCAAAAAAAGCAGGGTCATTCCAGACTAAGGTAGTACC
>JAAXYW010002436.1:0-15323 GCA_036851895.1 Orthonychiurus folsomi | reverse complement strand
GTTTGTTGATAAAAAATGTAATCAAAGAATAAAAAAATTATGACCCCCTTTTCCGCGGAGCACTTCATATGTGTATTCATAAATTACAATAATTACAAGCTTTAATAAAATACACCTTACCTTGGATTTACCGTTGGAAGTTACCCGGTCCGTCCCCCCATCTGACATTTTAATTGTGTGAATCCTTTTTAAATGAGTTTTCAGTGCTTTCCAGTCATCAAACACCTCCCTGCAGTGCTTGCACAGGAGAAGGAAATGGAATCCCAAAAAACTGCTTGTCCTCTTTCCTCCGGTCCGCATTTTCTTTGCCTGGTTAAATGTTAAACAGTAAAAAACACCATTACCATTTAGAATCCAAAACAAAAAGCTAAAGGACAAAAAATATGAACAGTTAGTAAATAGTATATACCTTGTCAGTCTGTCGTCCACAAATTAGATCTTCTTTTGAACACGCGACACGCACCGGACGCACTCAAGTGTAGGTATTCAGTCCACTTGTCACTTACGCACAAAGCATGCACTTCAACAATCAAGTCTTAACATCAATATAACTATGTAAAACTTGCATCTGATACAATTAATTTTCTATTCAATAATACACTTGCACGCTCTCCCCCTTGAGAAATGTTAGTGAATGTAAGCTGGGTCCGCCGAACGTGGTTCAAACTGTCCTTAGGCAACCCATTTTAAAAATAGGTTCCTTTTCCTTGCTCTCTCACTTCACCCGGGTCTGGCCTGGGCCCTTTTCTTTTACAAAAACATGTAAAAACAGAAAACTGGATTTATCCTGTTTCCTGTCATGCATAACCTACCATACCATGACCAGAAACCTTTGGCGTATTTAGATATGGGTCTGAGGGTAGTGTTGGTAGAATTAATAGCAATAAAGAAGAGGTAGTGCGCATCCCGCATCCCACTTGCTTTTTTGGTAGAATCCAAAACTAATGCATTTATAAGTACATATTAGAGGCTGAACTATAGCCATAGCCGTGTGATTCTTTCTGATAACGTCTTAAAGGATTATTGGAACATGACAATTGAATGTGGACTAATGAAGAAAAACCACGTGGATTACAGGCTCAAATCTGAGAAAGGATTTTATTGTTGTTTGTTGTTTTAATATGTTGGAACTTTATTTTATGTTTCTGGTCTGCTGTGTTGCTGTGTACAGTGTAATTTTATCTAGGTGCTGAGAGTAGATTATTTGGGTATAGTAGTTAAAAATGACGCTGCTGGGCAAAAAACCAGCCCAAAGCATGACGGAATCCGAACGGTCTTGGAACTTCCGGTACCGCCGCTGCTGCTAATGCTGCCACTTCCGAGTCCGGTGGGTTTTCAACACATCCTGGTTCGTCTTCTTCCTCATCAGTTTCTGGGGCTTGGAATAACGGGATTGATCGGATGCCCGTCATTAGCGCATCAACAGGTGGATTTGGAGACAGATTGATGAGACTTTTGATTGCCGCTCTTGTCGAAGTCACAAAGCATCCACTTTCCCTCAGAAAAACCAATGTATTTTGCCTAAAATGAAAAAAAAGGCGAATGATCTCCGATCTGCTTGTTGATGGATTGATTTACGAAATTCGACTTCGTGCACCGTGCTTGCAAAAATTACCTTCTTGGAAGATCTTCACCTTGAGTCGAAGATGCATCTCCGATGACATACACCTTGACCGCTTTCTCACGTTTTCCAAGAAAGTGCTCAGCAAGTTTTCGAATATGTACATCTGCTTCAACACCACAAAAAATGACAGTTTTGGACCCATACTTCTGGATACAAGTTTCTAGAGCTGCACATTCCTTTCCTGAAATTAAATGTTTGTTGGTTAATCTCTACACAAGTATAACTTGATCTGCCAGTAATACTTTGTCGTTTCTTGTCTTTGTCTAACCCATACTTCAAGGCTTCAAAACATTACATCACAACCATTCGCGCTTACCTTCAAAGCAGCCTGTACTCAAATTTAACTGAGGTACACCTAACTCTGCGGCCACCTTTGACAGAATCGACGAATTTGTAGTGATTTCTTCAAGGTAAGCAATTCCTTCTTGTTTCGATGCAAAAAATTCTTCATTCATATTCACTGTGCAGAGTATTGTTTCCTTGGGATTAATCGCACCGAAGTGAAACGAATGCACTGGACCTAAATCTAGATTCATGTTGACTTTTGACATTGCGACGGCCTCACCTGAACAATTCAAGATAAAAGACACAAAATTACTCAGTTACCTCTTACAATAAAGCCTAGTATTTGTGATTAGTTGAAAAAAATGAAGAACTTCACTAGAATTTGTACGCAGTGTGACGTGGAATGGAATGATTGAAGCAAGTATGAACCGGAAGCGTTTCGTTGACCTATAGTCTTTGAAGTTGGTTTGTAATTCTATAAAAACAATTCTGCGTAATATTTACAAAACACGAGCGGCTCTATTTGGCCGACTACACTATATGCCTACAATAAACAATGCTGTGTGGCTCCAAAACCAGTTGATAACCACTGCAATTTTGCAATTTTAAAATTTATAATTTCTAAACTTAAAAAGTATTGTACCAAGAACACCCAGGCAAGAGCAAGTACGAACGCGAACGTTGACGTTGCGTTGAAAATTAACAGACTTTGAAATTCCAAACATAATATTGCGCAATTTCCGAGGACTTCTGCCATTGATCACCGTGACAGCTACAACTTCCCAATCATTAAAATTCAATGACATAGCGAGCTATAATAAAGTAGCCATTTTCGTTTATTGTTTGTTTAAAAGTATATCCGTCTCCGTCATACAGGAATTTTATTTCACAAAATAGAAATTAAAATAGTTACAAGTCTAGCCGTGGTTTCAGTTTGTAGGAATCTATGCGATGCTACCAGTCAAATTTGACATTAACCAGTGCCCACTAGATTAACATACACATACATGGAGTGCCTTGCGCGGGCAATTGCAACAAATTTTGCGAGATCCTTGAAGAGGTAACTGATGTTATTGGAGTTATATTTTGTTAAATTTGGAGTACAGGATTTTGAACAAGAGCTGGGTCTGATAAGTCTGGTTGCGGGGTGATAATTGGTTGATCAAGTGCGTGTACCTGTACATTATATCATTTTAATCCCATTTCCAATTTTGGATATTTGGGAATCCTCTTACTTACCGTCGGCGGGTCTGGAATCACCGGAACACTAATCATTGGAACTGAAACTTGATCAGTCAAAATCGGAGCTGCTGGAACAAGTTCTCCATGATTGTCTAAGGGTTCAGTCACTTCCATTGCTGGTGGTGGTGTCAAGATATCTGCGCTTAACATCGGAGTCGGTACATCTCCAAGGACTCCAAATCCAAGCGCGCCGTCCTGCGGCATGTGCGACATGAGAAGACCCCAATTTAAAAGAGGAGGAGGATTTTGTAAACCAGAATCTTCCGCGTCCGCGTCAATTGCGTCACCATCTATCATCGGTTGATAAATTTCTAGATAAGGGTCCACGGATAAGCCTCCTTGAAATGAGCTGCCTCCAAATCCAACACTTGGATCAGGTGAGTATCCAGAATTCCCCAGCAGTGCAGCAGGGCTTGCATATTTCATGGAGTTCCGTTTGCCCAGAAAATATCCGATTTTAAAAATCTGTTCCGGTGAAACTTCTTGAGGTGGGGGCGCGGCGGGCGGAGCCATCTTATTAACCACAATCAGTTAGTATACTGGATTCATCAAAACGTTGTTGGTTTAATTCAGTGAAAGCTTACCATGTTTGTGTACATCCCAGGATTTGGCCAAGACAATGATTTCGGCTTCAGCTTAATCGGCGTCCCCTACATTTTTGAAACAAAGGAATAAATTATCACTTTGCTTGAAAGTGTACATAAATGCAACGAATAATACCTGCACTATATGAATGGTTAACAAAATCAAAAGAAGTTCCCACAACCTAATACTACATTTACGCAACATGATTTAGAATGAAGGTATTAAAATTGTTGGTAGAACGGTGTTCGGTGCGTTGATCAAGGTTTGAAGGGCACAGGAATAATGATGGGAAAATGAAGACTTCATCTTAAGTACTTGGGTTCACTTTCAGGGTTTGCATTTGTTTACCTGACACGCATTTCTTTCCTCAAATTCAATTTGGGTCAAACCTTGAACTTGAAGACTTATTTGGTTATTCACTTTCCTCCCAAAAGTTCAAACCAAACTCTCATCATGAGAGCTTAGGCGAATTACAGCACAGCGGTTTCCGTTTTCAATTCTAGTAATGAGTACCTTGTCAAATTATTTCTACTAGAGCGTACTTTTTTGGAAAGCACGCATTCGCGCTACTAACAAATTATTCAGCAATGTACCCGTGTGCATGCTTTTCACTTAGAACTCACCTTGTATTGTTTACCTGAAATTATATTCTTTAAAATAAAAAAATACAGGCATGCCACACTGAACTGAAACTGAAACTGAGTCTTAAAGGTGATCGCTTGAATTGTATGGTTTCTTAACATATTTACTTGAATTGTATTGTAAATGTACGTGTACGTGTATTACACCATTTGCTTCCAGGGTTGGCTGATTGGCTCCTTACTCCAAGAATTAAATTAATTTTTATCATCAATTATAATGCTTGCAACATAGCGTGAAGTGTGTGGCTGTGAGTTCAGTCAGACAATTCCGCTATTCGTGGACAACATGATGTGTATTCGGTCAACTATTAACCCCAAACAATAACTAAAAAATGTAAGGTTTTTGATGGACTAGACGCTGAAACGCTAAAATATTTATTGAATCGGAATTTTACTTTACTAACCCGACGACTCCAAGACAGGAATAAGAAAAGTATTAACATTTAACCTCGAATCGAGTTTCTTGCATGCTATTGTGAAATTGGAATTGCTTATGCTTAACCTTGCAACTAAAATGTTCGGGATAATGAAGCTTTATTGATTGGTAAACTTAGACTGTATTGGTGAATTGCATCCACTAAACCACTCGAGGAGCTCTTTTCAATGTTCAGTCCTTTGCGTCTCGCGCACTGGCATTTTAATAACGTCATTTGGAGAATCAAAGAGAAATAAGCTACTAAACATTTCAAAAGTACATATTGCTTGCACATTTGGATCAGAAAACACAAGGTGGACACATTATGATCTCTGAAACGACGCTCCGTGCACTACGGATTTCCGCTTCATTAGGTTACTACGCAGGGGTTCTTCCATGGAGTTGGAGCAGTTCCAAAAAACGGTTGATTCAAACCGATTCCAAACTACACTTTTTTGTGTGGAAATTGATTTTGAAAATTCAATTGCTTGCGAGAGTGTTTTTTGCGAATTATTTTGCAGTTGTTGTGCTCACTTTTGACATGGAAATATGGGAGAGATGCTTTGGGTCACTCATATTAGCCATGATGGTTACATCAATAATATTAATAAGCTTTCTACTGGCCGAATCATTAAATATCACAAATTTGCTGAACGAGGCACTCCGATTCAATGACAAATTAAGTTAGCAATATACTTATTCATACTACATAAATGGCACACAAAAATATTTTCATTTTGTTATGGCAAATTAATTAACATTTATATTATACTCAATTTAAAATTTAAAATATGCATTTTTCTATTCATTTTATAGTGATATTCTACCGCAAGGCTCCTAAAATTGGCAACGACGGGCTGGAGCATCTGACGGCTGGAATGATGGTTTTGGGGATAATGTCTCCACTAATGCATTTCCTAACCTTCAAAACACTTTCATCGTACAACTTGAAATCACTCCTTATTTTCAACATATTTATTAATTCCGAGAGAGCACGGAATGCTGCATCAATTTTCCTTGCCGGATTTTTATTATTTGATATACATTTGTATGTGAACACTTTGTTAATTGCCAGTGTTTATGAAAACATCACTTCAAAATGGCTTGGGCAACATGATCAGTAAGCATTTTATTATGAACATATATGGTAAGTTTGGATTTTTCCAGCATGGCATAGCGGTTTAAGTGTTTGTGTGCGGTTCCTTAACTACTGAACCGATCTTACTTTTTTGATATGTTTTGTTATTAAGGTTTAACAAAGGACAGATCACAATTTGTGTGGAGCAGTCGACGAGATCACAAATAAGACAAGAGAGAAATTCCATTTGCAGATATTACAGGGAGCATCAGATACTTCATCGATGTTTTCATGACATTGCAAATATTAGAATTGTGTGGGCTATTTCTGTATTCTGTGCCATGTCTGTTTTGACGAGCTATTGCGCTTTTTATTTGTTTGGGGCGGCTAATATTGCACCTGTACTGTGCTTTGCGGGAACCACACTCATAGAATGTTTGGCTCTGTATGAAGTGTTGCGTCTCATAAATCAAGCTACGGTTTGTTCGCAGAATTGCTTGAAATCCATGACTCTAAACTCTCCAGCTAACAGTAAGAAGGAAAACAAACATTTCCTAGGCTCTTGCCGCCCATTGTTTTGGGAGTTCGGTCCATTTTTTGTAATAGATAGTACAACATTTGGAACGATAATGAAGGACGTCATACTGGGTTCTATAATTGATCTTGTTATTACTTGGCCAAGGCCTGGCTTCGAGTTTCAAGTTGGGTCGTTGTAATTTGCTAAGTTATTTTTTTGGTGCTCGAAGAAGAATGGGAAAATCTGTATTAAGCCGCGTTGTCAACATGACTTTGTCTTCTTTTTAAAATCAGATAATTGTTCGAAATTTGGCTGTAATCTTTAATTTTGTGCAATATTTATAGGAAGTCATATGCCCTTAATCAGATGAAATGAATTACAATGTGCTCAATCAAGTTAAACCAACCATCAGATACGCCTACAATCATTGTAGTAATAATATTTAATAATTATAAGTGTATACTTCAACAGTACAAAAACATTATAACACAGGATAATACGATTATATTGTACAACTTTCTGCATCACTGTAAATACTGATGAATGTGTACTCTATTGTGTTATTTGTGGCAATGCGGATGCGAGTTCTTTTGTTGCTGGGATTCCACCAGTAGCATCCTTCACTCCAGATGCAACATCTTTAATACCGTCGACTGCATCGTGAAGGTCTTTGTGCACTTGTATGGCAACTGTGTCCAAACCGTGTAGTCCATGCCTACCGAATACGCCTCTTTTCATGGGTCCCTGGTAGGTCCCATCTTGTGGAGGAAGAACAGGTTGTACCACTTCCTGAGTCTAAGAAAATATTAATAATAAGTTACCCTCTCCGTGACCTTTGACATTGTTTCACAAAACGAAATACCCTGCATACGTAATATTAACTTTTCGTGAATAAAACCACCTTTGTTACTTGACCTATGACCCTTGACCTTCAATCCTAAGGTCAACTAGATAATCATAGGTCACACATTATTAAATTGAACTTGATATAAATTAACACGAAACTATAGCACACTTTCTTATAACCTGCTTGAACTTTGACCTGTGACCTTAGTAACAGTATCACCACACAATTATAAATATTTCATTTGTCGTGTTCATTTTTCCGAAGTCAAAATGCCAACAAATTACCTGATCCCAATAAATAACATGAAATTTCGATTTACCGTCGTCGTCGTTGTAACCGTTTGAACTGGTGGTGGAGCGTCAATCAAATCAGGGTCATCGGGATACGCTGGAACTATATAACCGTTCGCATCAATTACCATTGGCACGTCAGTGATTGGTTGCAGGTTTTGGTCGGGCACAGCCACGGGCACGTAAACGGGTTGAGTCGGACCGAATAAGAATTCCCAAATTGAAAATCTTGCCTTCTGAGCAGCAGCCGCGATCATAGGATTCGGATTGGCGGCGGTGGCGGAGCGACGACGGTCGTAGGCGATGACGTAATCGGGTCGATCATAATTAGTTGAATAACCAAACGGTGGTTGCTGACCGAATGGAAGATTTCCTCCAAATCCAGGGTCATAGTCGTAGGAACTCCCGGGAAGATAGTTCAAAATCCCTGAATTCCCCAGTAGCCCCAGTAATTTGATCATATTCCTTTTGCCCAGGAAATATCCAACTTGGAATATTTCCTCTGGGGAAACCTGTGCCTCCGGGTTTGGGTCAGGGGCAGGGGTGTCAAATGCATATGTCACGGGCATGGCTGGTGGTGGAGACTAAAATAATTATAAACAAAAAGAGACTAAATAAATATATGTAATTTCAATATCATTACGTATACGAACCCAATCGAACTGTTGAAATTCTGGATCACGTGGCACAATGCGATTATTGATGGGCAATTTATTACTTGGCCCCCTCTGGAGCGGCCCCGCCTTTGAATGAAAATTACATCATCAATTATTTGCTTTATAATCGTCTACATATCTCATGCCGTTTGGTAATAATCATTAATCAATAGAAATTCCTCACCTGTATTAATTCAACGAGTAGAATCACGGCAAGCACTTTGCGCAACATTTCAGACCGTTTATTTTAACCACAATTTTTAACAATCAAAACTAATGTATAAAATCAATAATAATTCTACTCTCAAATGGTAAGAACCATCGGCGCACACTCGACGGAAAGTAAAGGTTCAATGTCAAGGGCTCCTGGATTAAATGTGGCTCGGGCAATGCCTTAAGTAGCCCTTTTCCCTTTTATTTGCTCAATTTCAGGTGCTTTAAGGGCACCCAAGGGCAGCCCGGACCCTTGTACTGACACACATCTCTACCTCCTTCCTCAAATTGGGTCAAACCTTGGCCCAAACTTGAACTTTCCCCTTCACATTTTTACCTTGAACTTGAGCAAAACAAACTACGGGGGAAACCCGGTCCAGAAATACATTTAATGCACGGCAGAAGTTCCGTTAAGAAAAGGTCTGCGTCTGTCTACGCGCATGCGCAGAGTAGAAATTCACATTCCGTTCGTGTATTGTTAGTGCATAATTAGTCCTTGTTAATCACATTCGCCACGACTACTTTGCATTAAACTACATTCCAAATTTGGATTCAGATCGCAGGAAAGATACCAGATTAAAAATAAAACATAAACAGTTGCATTTCAATGTGTTATGTCCCCACTTTACATATCACCATATGCAAATTACTGACACCTTGGCCGGGTCACTCCCAGATTGACACGAAAGATGCCCAACAATGATACGACATTCCAATTCTGTCAGACGAAGTTTGCTCAAAAGTTAGAGGGTGGATTGGGATAAAATACAGGTGCACCACTACCACTGGGCAATACAAAGAATTGTGTCACAATCCGCGCCCAGATTGACAATTGAAGAAGCCAAGTCCGATTAATCGAGGCAAGGATTGAGGGGCTGAACATTTTTGAAGATGTGATTGATTGCGATCAATCCACTCATTTGAATACTAATTGTACTACACTTCAACCACCACAATAATTACAATTAGTAGTGTTGAATAGGAAGTGATTAGTAATGTTGCTCACGTCCACCCCTCACAGAAAAATAAAAATAACAATTGGAGTACATATACGCTGCTGGCTTAATGACTGTTGAAAACTGATGTGTTCTTTTACACGCACGCACATGTACGGGAATGCGTAATGTGTATTATTTCTTTAGGCTTCAAAAACCCAGAGCCGGGGATTTATTTAGAGTTGCTCCTATATAGATTTGACCTTTGACCTGTTACTGAAGAGTTCATAGCTTTAAAAAAGATTACTTGAGATAATCTATGACAATGTCTCAGAAGGTAGAATTTTAATATAACACAAGCACTGCATTGTACATTAAGAGTTGACCTTAAGAAAAAGTTTATTCTTAATCCGATACCCAGACACAGACACAGACGACGGCCACATGAGATTAATAAATGTCAACATTGTTATTTTCATATGCTACACTTTGCATTGCACATTATTAACAGAAACTGGATTATGCACACTGGAATGAATGCGATTAATTTTGCGTTATATTTTGTACTACACAAATGCATACATACTAGGTTATATATTTTAATGCATTGAGCCAGTGGCTGGAGCCGGGGACCGTGGCACTAATCTCATAAGCCACAAAATCCCAGACGTAGTAATTAAAACATTGTAAATACTTCCTAAATCCAGGGCCAATCTTAATGTTGTAATGAAACGTCTTATCAAATCATGTTATGTCTACCGGTCAGTCCATGGTTTGTTTATCTAAAACCCAAATCGTGTCCGGACGAACAGGTTACGTAGGTCAATCAATTTCATAATCACCCATTCCATTGGAGCACAACACAAGAAGAAAAAATTGGAAGCAGTAGAATCGAAGTGTACAGATTGGTTAGTGCGGAACATCTCCAGGTGAGGTTAATTAAATGCTTGCATGGAAGAATTCCATTGTAAACAACTTTTGAAATTTCAAACATAAACAAACTTGCAATTTATTTTTGGCAAAATATAATCCCAAGTAAAGCGTAATGCTAGTTGCCATAAGGAATTGAGGAATTTTGTGTGTTGGTTGCCATAAGCGATTTAGAAAATTGTAATGTTAGCTTCCGTAAGGGGTTTTGAGTTTTCGCAGTTTTTTGTGATTTTTGCCAGCAAAAAAATCAAACTTACCAATTGGTTTTCCTTAGTAACAAAACATGCCCATATATGGCATTGGAAATCAGTAGTTCTTCCATGCAAGCACTCAATTGGAAACTAAATGTATAAATTTTGTGTATAGTATTCAATTTATTGGTGATAATTAAAATTCCACACCACACGCCAGTGAAACGTGCCTTTCTTATTTTGAAAAAAATTAAAATTAAATAATTTTATTGGTGTCCCGTATTGCCACATAACTTCCAAATTAAAAAGTAATTACCTAATAATCTCCCTAACCCCCGTTAAAGAAAACTAAATACCATCTTTTTAATGATTCAGAAATTTACTATTGACACTTGCGCATGTGCAAACGGTACATGCATGCACATAGATCACATTAAGTTGTGTCGTTAATAAAATCCATGATTCTGGAATGGGGGACGTACGCAATAATGATCCGGCCCCACTCGAAGAGAGAACGACAGAGGCAGATGATACCATAATGACAGAGAATACCGGTTTACTGCACATAAAGCCAGACTCGAATTTAAATGAAATCAAAGTGCCCGGGCGTCACCTTGTCCAAAATGTGGTTGTGCTCAGTATTGGATTTATGGTGCACTTTACGGCGGGCTCCAGCATTGGTCAGTTGCAGAGTTCAGTCAATCCAGATGTAAGTATTGCAAAAATCGTTTAAATCCCTAAATATTAATTTTTACGCTAAATTAATTACAATTAACATTTCAGGCAGGGCTCGGAGTATATTCTCATGCAGCTTCCTACACAGCTATGCTATTCTCATCATTATTCCTGCCGACAATTTTAATTCGCAAATACTCTGCAAAATTGACCATAATATTCGCCATGCTCGGGTACACATTTTACATGGGGGCACAGTTTTACCCGACATTCTCAACGCTGATTCCTTCCGGGATTTTGATGGGCTTGTGCGCTGCCCCCTTGTGGTCGGCTAAAAGCACGTATATAACATTGGTAATAAAATAGAGGGCAAAATTTCTCACATTGCCCCTCAAAAATGTGCCGGCGGAAATTGCAATCTGAACGATTAAGTAGGGCAAGGGGCACTTTGAGACGCATTACTCTATGATATATATTTTTAAAAGTTCAATGGCAGTTTTTTTAATTTATATTTTTTATTACTTTAATATTTGATACGCACGTTTTAGGTTGCCCAAAAATACGCAAATTTGAAAGATGACTGTGGCAAGGCGGGAGATTCGGAACTGGTCATGGTTCGATTTTTTGGAATATTTGCACTCTTCTTCCAAACGGCTAATATATGGGGCAATATTTTGGCGACGACAATTTTATCTATTGGTGTGCAAAAAAGCGCTTGGGATCTCCACTCCTTAAAAGACGTGTCTGTATGCGGCCCATCATTTTGCCCCGCAAATGCCGAAGATCCGAGTATCTTAATTCGGCCACCGCAAGCCAATGTGAATCTGCTATTGGTGATTTATTTGCTCCTCGCATTTACGGGTGTGGGAATCATAGCGTTTTTCCTGGATTCATTTGAAAAGTGAGATTTCCGCGAATTTGAAATTTACCGCGCAAATTGTAAAATGACATAACTGTAAGCTCTAATTCTATGACGCCAGGACTGACCACTCGGGAAAATCTGAGCTCAGCATTTCTGATACAACTAGTCCACTAATTGCAACATTTCGCCACATGCTAAAACCTCTGCAAATCCTACTAATCCCATTGACTTTGTGGTCTGGACTGGAGCAGGGGTTCTTCACTGCGGATTTTTACCAGGTGGGCGGGAACTTATAAAATCTATGGTTGTTTCGTCAATGCTTTATTTTTGCATGTATTTAGGCTTACGTCACATGCTCTTGGGGTGTTGAGAATTTGGGTATCGTGATAATTATCTATGGATTATGCAATGCATTATCTTCAATTTCCCTTGGCCCTGTCATTCGACGAATCGGAAGATTCCCCGTTTTCCTGGCAGGTGGCGTCATGAATTTCACTCTGATTTACACAATGTTCAAATGGCAGCCGGATCCGAGTCGTCCAGCCATGTTTTTTCTCATTTCTGGGATTTGGGGGATTGCAAATTCCATTTGGCACACTCAGCTCAAAGGTAAAAATTAATTAAATACGTAGCAGTACAACATTCTTATATGTATTACATTTGTGCCTAGGATTGTACGGTTCAATTTTCAAGGGAAGCGAGGAGGCAGCGTACAGCAATTATACACTTTGGGAGAGTTTGGGTTTTGTAATCGCTTTTGTGAATGGAGGTCTACTTTGTGTGGATGCGAAATTATGGATGTTGGTCTTTGTTCTGTCTGTCGGGATAATTGGGTACATTATTGTAGAGGTATTAGAGAAAAGGTCATGCAAATAAATTACAATTATTACAGTCATATTTGTCCCGTGATAAAATATAGTAATTTCTAAACTAATGCGTAAAGCCTAGCAAGTAACCTTGCATTTTTCATTTCCAAAATTGGCATTAATGTTTGAAATATACATCTCCATACAGATAACTAAGCAGTAAGCTGAAATCACATTATAATTCTTTTTTACTTACTAACATAAATTTGTAAAGCAAATTTTGAATTTCTTCTAAAAATGATCTAAATGGATGTGCTGTACTTTCAGATCACGTTTTATGGCAATAGACATATGATCACAGCTATAACTTTCTGAACACTTTGAACTGTGAAGACAAATCTATATTTTCCAAGAAATAAGCACAATTTCTGTAAAACATCAATCCATCATCATGCGTACAATCCGCTTCCGCATATTGCCAAACAGATTGTGAGCGCCTGCGCCTGCGCGTAGCAAGTCATCCGGCAAGACGGCAAGAGTCACATCAAAATACGTCAGTCCGTCTGGCAGTGTCATTGCGATGGCCACACGCGTAGCACGTTCAAAATAAAAGAAGTGAAGGGAAAAGCGGATGTTTGGCGCACATTTTGTTGAAATGGAAGAGATGATTCGCGCCGCGCAAGCTCGGCGACTCGTCATCTCTTGCAAAACTTAAAGGTCAAAGGTCAGTTCAACTTGTGACCTAAAGAAAATTTCTCAGCACAACCTGTGAGAACAATGCCATGTCACATGCCATGGTTCTCTTACATTTTAGCTTAGGTCAATGCCCTAACTCAGAGTTCAAAGGTCAGATCAACTTTTGAAATTTCCTATGCAAATTCCGCTGACCTCCTGAACATTTTAAGCTATCAAGCTCCGCAATCAGTTTTGTGGTTCTGGAGGAGAAAAAAGACAAATACACATACACAAACGCTCAACTTTAGCATATGTATGATTATTATTTACTTCAAAATATTTTCAAGCACTGTATTTCACAGTCAACACGAACAGAAGAAACAAAATAGAGTGTAGGTTCCTTCAACCCGGGAAACGAACGTAATTTATAAATTACAGCATATTTTATTCGCAAATAAATTAATATGATCGCTCACATATGGGCCGGTAAGCCAATTGTGGTTCGCCAAGTTTGCGGCAGGTTTGATTATAACGCAAGGATTAGCTTGGAAGTCATAGTTGTAATTGCCTTCATACCAGCTCACTATGAAAACATTAACCCTGTGCCGGTCCACATGAAAACATTTGCTGATGCAAATCGTCCAGAAGTCCATGCATATGGAGATCCTGCAATTCCAACGTAAAGTCAGATGAACTAAAAAATATATAAGAAGTTGTGTTATTACTAACCCGCAGCTCCCATGGCTGCTACGATGTCGTCGTGCTTAGTACGGTTTTGTATGGATAAAAAAATTCTTCCCAATCAGTCTCACGCATGTATCATTAGAGTCTTCCCAAGTAGCCTAAAATTGATTCCGTACTCTTATTTCTTTTATTCTGAACCACATTTTCTATACCAATAATTGAATTTTAGTATACATAGAAGTTGCTAATGTAGTAAGACAACATTATTTCTTGTCCGTCATTTGTCGACACGTCTACCTTTTTGAAATTATATATGCCCATGGTTTGATTTTCAGTTAAATATACAATGTACCCGCATAGTCTTCGACGTTAATTACCGAAGGAAGTGCAAAAACCCCAGCGACAGTTAAAACTGCTGTTACTACTAAGAATGTAACTTTATACATTGTCGTTGTACTGGTGAAATGAACTTATTAAAATCTAATAAGAAATAGATCGGGGTAAAATGTAAGGGACAGAATATGGTTCGTGAGTTCCATTTATATTGGTTTGATTTTACGAATAGTGAGTGTCCGTCATATCAAAAATAATCATGGTGATTATTAATGAAGTGTCTAAATTCAAAAATATGCCCTTTGTTGGCAATGATGTGATGAGTGAATTTAATTCCAGGGAAACTGCATTCCAAATTCCTTCGGCAAGATATATCTATTCGTCTTGTCAGCACCAACTAGATTGACTCGGCTTATAGTACCCAACCATTGCCTACCCTACCGTGGGTTAAGCTTCGTAGCAAGTTAACGCGCGCGACGTTAATATATGGCGCACATAGCCCAGGAAAGAAATGCAAAACCCACACTACAAATAAGGTTAATAATTTACAAATTGTGGTGATTGAGTGCTCGCGCGGAAGAATTACAAACGCAATATAATATAAGCATATGGGGCATATATTGCAATTGCATTTTCTGTCCAAAACCCGCGTCCACCTGCGCCTCTGCCGCACGGTTGTCTGAATTAAAATACTTAATTTGACTGAAAGCAGATGCTTCGGTGACTTGCAGTGATTGTATTTAAAAACGCCTCGAGAAGCAGCTGCGTCTCCTATGTACCTTTTGAAACGTACCAATATCACGCTGCTTCCTATTTAATACCTTTCAATCTAAGAAACA
>JAAXYW010002435.1:0-15323 GCA_036851895.1 Orthonychiurus folsomi | reverse complement strand
ATTCTCTGTTTCCTCACATATTCAAACCATTATTCAAGACTTGGTCTGCAGTTTTCAATTTGTAAACCTATCTGGCTAGAACAGGTTTTGCACAGTGATTGTCTAAGCTGTCCAACGTGAATTCTTCGCGAACGGATTTCCTTTCATAAATGTAACCTACGGGTGTGCTGATTTCTGGATTTTTGAGTTCTATAGCGAGCTAATAAGAAACATAAAGTTTGCGGGCCATGAGAAATTGAGACTTGGTATTTTTTGAACTCACAATTTAAATTTATGAGCATTATTGTTCTAACTCTACATACATTAAAAGGTTAGAAACCCAAATGACTTTGGTGTGAACTGGTTTTACTGTTACTGCTGATTTCTGGGGAAATCTCAACGTACAGTTGTACAGTTGAAAAATTCGCACACATCTGCTATCAGAATCAGCGCCGATACTGGACTATTAACACCACATATTACAATGTGATCATACTGATTGAATATTATGACTCCCCATTCATCATAGCCTGTACTAATTCGCTTTACTTTAATCTTATCATTTGTGTCTCCCCTACACTATTGCCAATCCAGGATCCTCCTCAAATCCATTAAGTTTTGCTCCAAAGCTCAAGCTAACAAGGCTTATCATTTACCTTTACTGACGCCATGTGAATGAAAATTGAATTGTAGTTAAAAGCTAGCTAATAACAGTTTGAGTTGAATTCTGTGTGGTGCATTCCTGGCTAAGCTTACACCACGTTCGTTCGTTGTTTTTTTTTGCGAGGATTTTAGAAATATTCTACATATTTTAGTGTTTATTCTAATTTTTGCATTAATAACATTTTTATTGTTTGAAACATTTGTAAATCCAGCTGCTGAGTTAAGTCTCAAGTGAAAGTGAATTCCTGATTATCTGCAGTTTACCTCTAATGTAAGTAATGTATTGACTTTAAATTTAATTTACGAAGTCATTTCTTGAAATTGAAGCACTGGAGAAAATTCTCTGCCTTTTGGTTTAATAACTCTAAACATGCTAAATTTAAGTGCATGCACACAGAGAAATCGCTGTATAATTTACGATATTTGTACTGGCTTAAGTCGAGTCAATCTAGTTGGTGCTGGTACTGTGTATTATGTACAAGACAATGTGCAACGCACTGATGAGCATTAAAATCGTCGTCACAAAATGTCAGTCCTTGCCACAATTGCAAATTTCTCTATTTGGAATCTTAATAAACTGCATTAGCATCGGAATGGAGACTCCAAATGGTTTTGAATCAGAAGAACGTTGTGTTTGGTTAGTGTCGAATTGTAAGTTGTGTAGTAGTAATAAACAATGACAGAAAGGAAATGCATACTAGATGAGATGGGAGTAGGAAATAACATTTTCAAAAGGATGAACTTTCAGAGGTCTCCACCCATAATTGAGCACAGTGACGCAGCCTCCGGTTTCCGCTGACTTCTATTATCATCCAAGCTACGCTTCACTTTGTTGACGATCATCTCGGTGCTTCTACTCAGATTTTGGTTCCCAATTACAACAATCACCTCAGTGAAACTGAAACATGCATACATAAGTTAACATAAATCTACGGCCAACCCTTCCATTGCATTGCTCTGGTTAATCACAATCGGTTTATCTCCTTGCATTCCAGTGTGCTATTAGCTAGCGCTTCTTGTGAAATAATATATTTAGTTTCTGTTCACAGCTTACTTGCATTCGCTTTCTCATGTGTTGTTTATACATGTATTTCGGATGTGTAAATATTTGTGTAATTATTTTTATTTCAGAATAAGGATTGTTGTAAATAAGGGAAATGTTAAAACACGCCAGAACTGGAAGCAATTCCTCTTCCCGGAGTAAATCTCCAACTCCTATTAGCTCCGACGTTGTTAGCAAAATGACCGGTCCTTCAAATGAACTTGGAGAAGATGCCAAAATCAAACTGCCTCAGGTAAGGAATTTGATAAACAATCTAATTCAACAAGCCAGCCGTGAAGGAAAGTTAAATTAAATGATGCAATAATAATTAAAAATTGTTCTAAACTGACATCTGTGTATTTTACATCCGCAGAAATTTGTCGTCAAATATTTAGGTAATAATTCTAACTAATATTATGATTGAACTGTTAATACCTGATCTGTTCTGTGAATGTGGTGTTTAACCTAGGCTATCGTGAAACGAATAATTTGTGGGGAATTAAATACACCAGAAAACCAGTGGATGAAATGGTTTCAGAAGCAAAACAAATGTTATCGACAACTTCTGAAAAAACTTTACCCCTTCTGAAACTAGAGGTAACATCGTTATCTATTTTAATAAGAAGTGTAGGAAAGGGTAGTGTATTCTTGCTTCGCTTTGACAGGTCACCGAGGATGGGATATCGGTTTCGCCTATGCCGCAAAATATTAATCCTGTCTACCCTCAAGGAAAGTTTGCAATCGAAACAATATCCTACGGAGGTAAAACTCTTTATGCATCTTAACTTAATCTCACAAGTAGTTGTAACAAAAAACCTAATTAGCAAAATGTGTGGTTGTCTTTTACAGTTCAGGATCTNAAAAAAACCTAATTAGCAAAATGTGTGGTTGTCTTTTACAGTTCAGGATCTGGTGTACACAAGGTGAGTTTCCCCACCCAAAAATAAAGCGGGTGCCTCTCAATGCATCAATATGACTAATAACGTTAATTACTGTTCTATCCATTTACAATTAGGTGCTTTGCCATGATTGTTGTCCGTAATGAAGAAGGTGAAGACGGAAGAGCGAAACTGGTTGACCTCGCAAAGGCTAAAAGTAGTATGGGTGGAGAAAACTTTCCCTTCCGATGCCATGCCTTTGTAACAGACACAAGGGTATGCACTTGCACAATTATCGCAGTAATATTTTCTAAATGCCAAATTTGAATTTAGGAAACAGCACGTACCCTTACTTACGCGCTAGCAGAAGCCTTTACCATATTTAGCCACAAAGTGTCAACAGGAAAAGTAAAACTCCAAAAACCAAAAAAGTTTGCGATTGATTTAAGACCAACCGAAGAGATTCAAGCAGAAATGGCAGATTCAGAAGCATAATTAGATATTTACAAATTTAATAATTAATTTAATAATTAATTATTTTACCCGTATTTGCGGCTTCGTATAACCTCAACCCCGATGTTTCTTGTGTTACTGTCTCTTGCACATTCTATCTCCCAATATACTAATCATAATTATTTGCTTGGACCCTTTGTATCACGTAGAATAGATTCTTCATTCAAATTTGTGAATTATTAAATAAAAATTATATTTGATGACATACATAAGGAATGCTTCGGTTCACATTGACGTTTTTATTTCACGCTGAAATGCGCGTTAACAATTTAGTAGTCAAAAACAACTTGGCTGGATCAATACGAAATCCGTGTTAACTCTAATGGATTATTATATTAAAAAAGTCTTTTGTAAGGAGTTTTATTGTAATTTATCCTACATTTTCATTTATCTTAGAGGTTAGTCTCGTCGCCAAAATATCCGCTAAGTTTGAACAAATATAAATTGCCACAAGTAGACAATTGAAATTCTAATCACTATTGCCACATTATTTCTATGCCGTAAGATTACAGCTGATAACTGTTACCCCTTTCTCTTTACCTTAAACATGTACTATTCTTTAGCACAACTGGTACATGAACAAAATAAAATGTCTTGGTGTTATCTGTGCAGTTTTGCTGCACTATGCCATGACTAAAATTCCAGTAAACAGCATTAGAACAAGTTATGGAGTTTAACAGCAGTGCACAATATTCATGAGCATATACTCTTTAACTTAATTTGTTTAGCAAAAACTGTGATTTGCCAAAAAAAATTTAGCTTCGGCAATCGACAAGGCTCGTTATATTCAATAGAATAATCTGACTTTCTCTGCGCTTAGTCAGGTATAATTTTTTTAAGCTCCTCATTTGATCCTGGATCCAACTTTGCGTAAAATTTCAAAGCCGTAGATGTTGCCTTTAGCCCTCGAATACTCCCGGAAGCCTAGAAATTTGATGAATATCATGATTACCCAAACTAACTACAGCGTAAAATTGATTAAACTCACCGATGATGTAATACTCATGAAATTAAACAACTTTTTCAGAAAAACCATTAAAGGGAGATATTTTCCGTTCGGCATAGCGTTCCGCACATACAGAGCCGATTCCTAAAATATGAAATGGATTAAAATACGCTGATCAAATAATTGTAATCACACAATGTATGGCAGGCTTAATCAGTCTTACCGGGTTGTCCATTACTAAATATGCAAGAAGTAGAGAAATGTACGCTGCAATTAAACTGTTTTCCATGTGCCTCCCAGCGGTTTGAACTAGCTTATCAATGATATCTTGCAACGATGACCCTTCAGAGTCTTTGTCTTGTGAATTCTTTTGAGAATTTGAAGTTCCTTGAGAATCTTTCGTATCCTTTTTATCAGCATTCTTCGTGAGTATATCATCCGTGTAACCTTCCTCTTCTTTTGCGTCTCGTTCTTTCTCAAAAAACATTTGAATCAGAGCATCCAATGCGGGCTTTTCCTCAGTTGATTGGCATAATACTGGAGTGCTCAAGTTCATTGCAAGGATTGCGTTTCGGTTCCTCAGACTATGCTCAACAAGGTTCAGCAGCATACACAATGACTGCAAAATAGTCAAAACAGAAAATCGAATTTGGTTTGACATTCTGACAAAAGAGCAAAGGGATTATTCAAAGCCAGAAATTAGTAAGAAGTGTAGCAAGCCAAAATTCCTGATTGGCATGTGGTGTAGATTTGGGAACACTTACGTGCATCAGGAGATCAAATACTTTGTCCTCTGAAAATACTGCAGATAGCTGGAACACAGACTGCAAGATGAGGGGAATGAAATCCGCCTCATTTGCAAGAATCTCACTTCCAAGAACTAAACAATTCAATTCCCAGAATTAATTAGTATTCAAACTCAAACTAGTTACTATAAAATATTATAAACCGAAGGAAGTTGTACTCACCTATCCCACGGTAGTCGTGCGTTAAATTTACAAGAACGCGGAGCACAGAAAACAGGACTTCACGAAGAATTGGCGAAGTCGGAGCATCTCTCGGGATTTCGGACAGATGTTCACCAAAAAATCTGAATAAGTTTACAAAGACGCTGGGAGAGCAACTTGGAGAATGAACTGCGCTTGAATTTTGAGAGTCTGACAACTGCGGAACTCCTAGCAGGTACCGTTGATTCTCTTCATGATTAAAACTAACTTGCTGAAGTACTCTCAAACATCGATCTGGTCCAAATTTATAGCCATTTCAATACTTCTGGGAGTTAAATACTTTGGCGTCTGAATTAAAACTGCTCTTACCTATCTTCCATAGCCTATCATGAACTCTTTCTGTCCACCCCAAAGACGCATTCAAGTCATTTTTCAAATAATTTAACGACTTGTCAACCTCCGTTGTGATGTAATCTAGACCTCCTAGTGTCCGCAGCTCATGCTTTACCCATTCTCCTGCTCGTTTGGAAGTCAGATATAATAATGTTTCAAGGGCAAGCTCGGCCGCCTAAAAAATGCAAGATTAATAATGGCGAAATCACCAAATTAAAGAAACAAAAGTTCAAAATTACCGTTATCTTTTCAATCTTTAAATGCTCCGCATGTCCTCTGCTCTGCATTTCAGACACGAGATCAATGACTCTCTGCCGATGTTTGGCAAGCTCAGGGTTTTCATCAAAGACATGTGTATTCTCTTCTATCTTGCTTAGTGCAATAATTAATTGCAAACTCTCTGTGTCCAAATCCATATTTAAGCGATCTTGACTTAGAACGAACAACACTGTAGCAGCCAGCAAAGCTAACGCCTGATCATAAATATCGAAATTAATCATCTTGCCCTTCTTGCTTGAAACGTATCAGATAAATAAATCAGAACTTAGAAAACGTACAGGGTTAGATGGAGCATCATGAAGCTCCTTGCAGAATTCGGCAACAGTGCCGTGTGCTCGAAGGTGCATCCTAAATGCAGGCTCCATGCACCGCATGGCCAAAGTGATTGCAGACAGGCACCTGTAATGAATATGCGATTTCAATTTCCTCTAAAATTTTATCCGGTAATTGGCAACAGTTTTGCTATGAGTTTACTTTACTTACCGGCTAGTCACAGGATTTTTGTCCTTCAAATCTTCCAAAATATACCACACGTCACCATCAAACTCATGGACCTCACCCGACTCTTGTAGCTCATGAATGGCTTTGACATTTCTAACCACGGTGAAAAGCCGCTTGGACTTTCGTTGGCACACCAGTTTTGACATTTCATTGGGGCTTCCGCTGCGACTCCCAGAATTTCCATCATCAGCCCTGAGCCTGCGTAAGGACAAATCTTCGGCCTCATCATCATCATCTCCAAAATCAGCGTATGTTGATGCTGGGAGAGGAATTATTTTTTGTACAATTTCTCCTGACTCCTGGCCAAACTTGTGTTTATATAATGCCAATCTTTTCTTGGGATTATTAGAGCTTCCGCTAAAACTCTCAGGGATTGCAGCCCGACTTTTGAAAATGGAACCCTTCTTCGCGCTTATACTTGAACTTGACTGATTCGTTGAACTGCAATCGATTACATGTTGCTTTGTAAGGTTGGCCACCTCAGAGTCCACAGCATCTTCGCTGGCAACAGGAGCAGTGTCCGCAAATCCGGAAAGCAAATTCCGAACTGCGTGCGGGGCATTAAACGGTTGATGAGTGGCAGGGGGTGGTATTTCTGGGATAGGCTGGAATGGCCTCTGCACCTCATTTTGAAATTGTGCAGGGGATTTGGAAGCTGATATTCTCCTCTCTGGTGATGTAGTCAGATCTTCTCCAAAAGCAGCAGACATGTCAAATCTCGTTACTTTACTTGGGCTCTGGCTAGTCTTCTTTGGTGAGTCGTCTTCGCAATTTTCATCCCAATCGTCTTCCAATATGGAACGAATGTCTCGCAAATTGTTCCTAGGATCTTCGAACGATTTGCGGGATTCGCGAACTGCGTTAAAATGTGCAAAATTTTGCTGGGTGGGTGAGGGTGAATGCGATTCTGGTTCGGCTGCAAACCCTCCCTGCTCATCTTCACCGTCCTCCATAGAGGAAAGCATGGCAGACAATTGACGAAATTCTGGATCCTCTTCCTCTAGTTTCTTGACACGTTCGAAGGACGATTCTTTTTCATTTTGGTTAAAGCTTTCGTTGGCATTACTCAGCTCGACCGATAAGGTAGGTGAATCAAGGAATTGGCCTTCGGATTCTACCAGAGTGGTTAACCTCATACCAGCATCTTCTCTACTTAGCACTGGCATGATATCATTACTATCACTTGGGGGGTTTGAGTTCTGATGTTTTCTACTATTACGGGTAGTTCGCCCAATTGGTGGAGGCGGCGCCAGTGGTTTAGCAACCTCGTTTCTTGACTTTTTCGTTTGCTTTGCCGGCTTCTCAGTTTCAGATTTTTTCTTCCTTCCCCGACGACCTGGTACTTTAATTGCGGGTACATCAACATCCTTTTGTGGCGAAGCATCCGAAACAGATACAAATGTCGAAGTTGTCTTATCCTTGAATATTCTAAGCTTAATCGACGGACTAATCATATTATTGGTGCTACAGTCGTTGGGCGCAGTTGTTGTTACACGTGCTGTTGGACTCACGTTGGTAGAATTTCGTAACGTTGCTTCACTGGCGTGGGAATGTTTACCCTTGGTTTTCGCCTGCTCCTTCTTTTTTCTACCTGCATTGCTCTTCTTTGATGCGTTGTGCAGACTCAGTGTCAGGGTCGGAATTGGAATTGTTATCGGAGGGACGAAAGGAGTCAGAGGAGGAGGTTGAGCGACTACCGGTTCATGTCCAATTTGCACTGGATCACGAGATTTGAAAAATTTGCGAGGTTTGAACACAGCTGCGACATTTTCTTGAGTAAGAGCCGAAGGAATATGCGGCTGCAAACTAGAATAGCCATAAGGATCGTCCGGTGAAAGGATGGGGGGCCTTGAAGAGTCCAGTCGAGGACGTTTTGCCTTAGATTTTAATCTGCTATCGTCTTCTCCTGTGAAATAATACTTAGTGAGTCAGTCAATACTTCATTAAACTTTATTTGTATGCACACCCAATACCCAAATAGCAAAATACACAACTAAATAAAACTCAAAGAATTTATTTACCAGAGGAGTCCAGATTGGTGTTTCTAGTTGAAGTAAAAGATGTAATCCCGAAGCGGCCCATTGAACCAATCGTGTTCGTTGCAGCCGCCACTTTTTTGCTGTTGCTGCATACTTTGAGCAGTTTATCAAATTGAAACCCTCCATGCTGAGCTTTGCTCTTTCCAAATGGTTTATATCGTGACATATTGAATTCAAATTACACTTTGACCTCCAGGACTTGGAATTGTAAATTAACGATAGTAATGTCTTTGCTTTTTCAGCTGACGCTAACACCACAACCACTACACTGGTTGAGTGAGACCTGAAATTAATGATGGCAAATTTTAAATATTTAGGTTCACTATCATTGCAATCAATTTTGTATTAAGCCATTGTAGATTGTAGTGATTGGTACAATCAAATTTGCATTCCATCGGGCCAAGAATTGCATTATATCATCGTGTAAACAACAACATTATTATCCTCATTTTTTAAAATTGCAAACCAACGCTGTAATTCGTCAGCTGTAAATACATGATTCAGTATTGATTGAGCACGAAATGAAAGCATGGATAAGGGAGTGTGTGGCTATGCATAATGTATGATTGATTACACCACTTACACACATTTCAGATTTTCACTCTAATTCCTGGTCCAAAACATTCACTTTTACAAACTAACCTTTTAGCTATTTAGCTTTTGAATCCGATGGAAGTTGATTTTTGATTGAATCCAGGTGATCAGCTCTGACTGAAGGTCAACGTTCACTTTTATCCATTTCCGGTGTTGAACTTGTCAACGTGAATATTAGTTAAGAAGGGGGCTTTTACTAATTGCGCAATGCAATGTTTGTGGTGGTGGTGGCTGGCTGTGCTGTAGGTGGACTCGGACAGGGCACCAGCAAGTGTGGAAGAGGCAGGCAGGCAGGCAGGCAAATGCTATGCAATGCTCTGCTATGCTGGGCCTGGCTAATGGGAAATTCGGTCGCTCGGCATCCGCCATTGCATTAGTAATTTTTTGGCTACTTTTGCTTGGCTTGGCGACGACGCGCGCGTCGTTTTCATTTCCCCTTCATATTTCATTTCATCCCATTCACTTCCCAATGCCAAATACCTTGTGTTTATGGGTGTTTGTATTTGCTCCCAAGAAAAAGCAAAGCAAGTGTGGTCTTTAAGGCTTATGTCATCTTGAAGAGCATCCCTGTTCATTACGTGTGATGGGCTGCTGCTGGTGTGACTGACTACAAATAAAACTTAATCCCGTTCCAATCCAGTGCCCAATTCTGGGCCTTGCGTCTAGAGTCTTCCTTTATAAACACCAGATGCATTAACTTGTATACTAATTATAAATGCTCTATTTCCCTTCGACTGCACGCACCTAGATTAGACTTAAGTAAAGCCGAATGGGATATATTATCGACGAGGACGACGGGTTCATTATTTCTGACGACTCCTCAAAATTTATGCTTTGTTGCTTATTCAATCCAAGACGAAACTACCAAAATCGATTCGCACGACCAAAGTTATATATTAACTTAAATTAAATACAATTAAATATTTTGATTTATTCATGGCATGCGATCGATGCAACTTGACATGTATGTACTCATTTACGACTAGCCAGCCTGCTTTCTGCTCGAGTTTGGAAAACAAATAGTAACGAGCAACTGAACTAACAACAAATTATTCCGATTTTAACTCAAATATTTGTGTATGGTTTTGTATAAAAATTCACATGCCTTGCGCAACTATTTTCATAGGACGAGAATGCCTAACAGTCGAATCCACGGTCCGGTTATGTCAATGAAATTAATCAATACAATGCAATTCACCTGCCCGTCCGAACCAAAATAACCACAATGCACTCCCCTGCATATTCTCCAGTGGAAGCATTTCCCTGATTTCAGTGGGTTTGAACCAACAATGTCGGATGCACTGCAAATCAGATCCAGTGCTGAACGAGACAAACCCCACGAGGAGAAAACTAACTATGGCGATAATAAGAAATCTGTCCTGGATTCCGAAGGGATCGGTTTCCAAATGCGGCCAAATGTTGAGGAGAAATTTAATCACTCTAAGGTAGAGTCTGTTATTGAATCATCAATTCGAGATTATATGTCTGGCAAGGAATACTCTAATGAGGATGCTGAAGAGTGGTGTACTCAACTCTCAAATTTGATCAACTCCAAAGTAAAGGATTTGCATTTTCCTCGCTACAAAATCATAACAATTGTTACAATGGGAGAGCAAATCGGAGGAGGAATTCATATTGGAATGAAGTGCCTATGGGACGCTGGTAAGAATACAAATAAAATTACTTAATCAAAGCAACAAGTCTATCAGTAAAACCTCTAAAACAAACTATTTTTAACAATTTCGCTGTTGGGATAAAAAAGATACGGACGCGTACGCAAATTTTTCCTACATGTCGGTAATAATAGCAAATGTTTTTGGTCATCGCAGACTCTGTCAAAATTGCAATTTGTATAAATTTAATTTCTCGTTTGCAAGGACAAGATTTTCGTCATCGGTACAGTGTGCGGAATTTTTTACTACTGAGAAAATTGGAGATGGCATTTAGATAAGTGCACATTGCATTTATTGACTCATCATCGGCGGTTTAGTGTTCACAATCTTCGATATATTCGCGTAATACATACAAGCTATGATATTATATGTAAATTCAGACGTAATGTTAAAAGCAGAATAGAAGACGTACAGAATACAAAGTTACTTGTATAGAATTAACTTCCAAAAGCAGTTAATTAGAATGTTTGAAGAATTTAAGTAAATTTGCGAGATAGTTTGATTACAAAAAGCGATGTTCGGAGATGACAATGCGAACGCACTCCAAGTACAACTTACTGCACAAAGATAGCAACAATTTAAAATATCTTGATAAAAACGGCAAGCCAGAGGTTCACATGATAACTGAAAATGTTTTAAGTACTCTCTGAAGGCGTTTGAGTTTCCATTGACTTCTGAACCCAACCAGCTATATCAACATTTTCTTGATCCCAAGACTTAACCCAAGGGTGATTCATCAGAGCGTTCAAGTCTGGCCGAGCGGTGGGATCTTTTTGAAGACAACGTGAGACAAAACTTTCAAAATTTGCTGAGAATTGTCCACTAGGAAGTTCCGGGGGTGGTTCATTCACAATGTAATTTAATAATTCAAATATAGCCATGCCAGTCCCTACAATGAGGTGTTATATGGCATTGAAGTAACGGTAAGCATTAGTTGATTCATTAGTTGATTTTTAACCTTACCCTTTGAACGATTCGTGTGATTTGGAGGCGGTATAGGATACATCCCTAAAGCCATTTCAACCAAACTTAATCCCAACGACCAAATATCACTGGCTACGGAATAGTGAGTGCCTTGAAGTCTTTCCGGCTGAAATGCAGAACTATTGTTAGTTTTATGATGAGAACCGAATAAACAATTTTACTTAAAACTTACCGACATGTAACTTCTTGTACCAACAAAGGAATTGGCCATGGAGTCAATCAGCTGACCAGACACACCAAAATCACAAATTTTAATTTCTCCTCTAGAATTGACGAGTATGTTCGATGGTTTGACATCTCTGTTGCACAAGCATAATCACTCTTTTAACCCAAGTCCGTGGTTTACTAATTCGTAAATTTTTCAAACCTGTGCATGATATTGTGCTTATCTCGAAGGTAGGCTAACCCTTTCAGCACAGCTGACGTAATTTTCCCTAGAATGTTTTCAGGAATCGTACCACATCTTTTTAAGACTAGATCCAGCGAACCAGCATCCATATATTCCATACCTTCAAGTATTTAAAATTTGTGATGAATTATAAATTAAGCTGAAATAAATAACTCTTAAATTATAAAGACTACTTAGCTTACATATTGATATTTCTCCGTCGGAGTTAAACGCTCCATAAAACCCGACAATAAATGGAGAATTGCAATCGTGCAGAATTTTTAGTTCTCGAACAATCTGTTTCTTAACAGCAGGCTTAACTTCCAGGTGAATCATCTAAACAAACAGTACACAAATGCGTAGTGCCACACTTATTTTAAATAATAAGGTTTTATGTGATTCGGTATGTAAATTATACTATATGACGTATAATGTCCAACCTTTCTAGCCATAACCGTTCCTGTACGTCTGTGAAGTACTTTAGCAACAACACCACCATTTCCAGCTCCGAGTTCACCAAGTTTATCCAAATCTTCATCACAAAGTTCCCCTACCTTTTGCTTTTGGCTCAGGAACAATCTCATTCGCTGCCTTTGTTGATCGTCTAATTCTAATTCCAGTAATCGAGACTCAAGCACTTCCAAGGACGCTTGTCTACTGTCAAACCAAAAAGTAATGAGTTTAGAAACTAGCAAGCTTAATGTGGTAAATAATACTTAAACAACGGTACAAAAATTAATTGAAAATCGGTTAAGATTTCTGTTACTAGTGTTACTCACTCATTTGGATTTCTAGGAGATGGAGGTTCACCGCCGCCGTTGGTTGTTGTCACCGCAGTCGGAAGTGTCAAATTCAGTTTATTCTTGGACATAATCTCGAACTTGTAGGGTTAATACTGAATAATAATGGTTGTACTGGCACTAGTGACAGAACTTAACTGGTTTGCAAAATCTTGAAAGGTAGGCGTCAATTCCGCCTCATTCAACCCTTTCAGAGGAGTGGCCGCTTATATTTTCTGACTTAGCACTGGATATCTTAATTTCCTGCTAAGTATCCACCCTCACTTGTATACTTATCTTACCCAGATTTGTAGTATTACGTAAGAAAGACCAAGCCCAGTGCCAGACAGGTGAAATAATGGTTGCATTGGGAATTGGATAGACGAATCCGGGTACGTATAGAAATTCCTAATAACAAATTCTCAGGTGTGTTGTGCCTGTGCGTGTTGTGCACAGAGCGAGGGATAGCACTACAGCTACAGCATAGCATATTTTCTTTTAGCTCTTGCGCGCATCCTGCACTCACTCGACTCGACGGGAACGGGATCCTTTATCACATTCACGTTATTCACGTTGCATTGCATTTATACGGATTGCACCGTTTCGGTTTTCGGTTAAGCGTTAAGCCCCGAAGATTACAAGGATTGATATTAAGCAAAATGAACATGACATGCTCAGAGTGTTGTGTGTTCACAACTTCACAATATTATTGTAGCAATTTATAATTGCAGCCTGAAGGGCCTGAAGAAATTGTTCTTTCATTGTATTGGTCTTTGGATCATTCCTTGTATTATTCCGAATTTTCAAATGTGGTTTGCTGAAACAGAGCGCTTTAAGTTTAAATACCTATCTATGCCTCTAATCACTAAAATGAACGATTGTATTTAATGGAAATTTTACAACGATGCGATGTTACAAGTTTAATTGTACCCATATACCCACACATACCTACTATTCATATTATGTTGTCAGACGTCAGAAGCAATGATTTCTCGTGGATAAATGGAATTTGTGATTTCGAATGTAATTGGATTGCTCTTAACCAACATTTTGAAAATTACAAGTTACAAATTACACGCCAAGCTGGAATTACAAATTACAAAATTTTATCTTGTGTGATTCAAATTACAAAATTACAAATTACATTTTTATTCTATGTAATTCAAATTACAAACTACTTATTACAAAAATGTAATCCAATTACGTAATTCGAATTACTTGAAGTAATATGCCCAGCCCAGCCTACTGTCCGATTCCGAAAATCCCGATGCCCTTGTTCGTTCACTTAAGACCAGGACAGAAAAAATTGAACCTATTGGGCTTCTTTTTGACGTGGAACAAGAAAGTGATGAAAAGATTTCATTATCTTGCTCCAGGCTCAGAGCAGCCAGCCGTTCAGTACTGTCCTCACTTAAGACCAGGACAGAAAAAATTGAACCTATTGGGCTTCTTTTTGACGTGGAACAAGAAAGTGATGAAAAGATTTCATTATCTTGCTCCAGGCTCAGAGCAGCCGTTCAGTACTGTCCAACAGTCGTTATCATTCATTTTACCCAAAAAGGATGTAAATAAATGTAAATTTCAAACATAAGTAATTGGTAGATAGGTAGGCATTCCACTATTTTCACATTTTCCACATCCACAACTTTCGCATTTTGGAGAACCGCTGTCGTCCGCCCTCTAGTTGAATGGGTTACTTGTAATCATTAGACAGACCGGGCAAAGTCACAAACTCAAAACAGTGCGGTTTTGTTCCTTTTGGATAATCGTCGTTTGTCGTAAATTTAATTTTTGTTCTGCTGGTTGGTTTGCACCGGCAGTTCAGCAGGACATCAAAATTAACGAAGCTGTTATAATATGGAGGTGCAGTCAAGTCCTGGTCGATGGAATCATATTCGAAAATTGCTGGAACGTTCAAGTCCATTTTGTCATCCGGATTTTGAGCCATCCGCAGATCTAGTCACATCAATTCTTCCGGAATGCAAGATTTTGGTAGTAGGAGCCGGTGGGTTAGGATGTGAGCTGCTGAAGAATTTGGCACTCCTTGGTTTTAGGAAATTAGAGGTAATCGATATGGATACAATTGATCTCTCCAATTTGAATCGTCAGTTCCTGTTCAGAATTACTGATATTGGCCAATCGAAAGCTAAAGTTGCCGCAGCCTTTATAAATAAACGTGTCCAAGGGGCAGAAGTTGTGGCGTAAGTGCAAGAATAGAATTTAAAGATTACAAGAAAAATATTAAAAGAATTCTGACATTTTAATTTCAGTCACCACGATAAAATTCAAGACAAAGATGAAGATTTTTATCGATCTTTCCATGGAGTTGCGTGTGGTTTGGATTCTATTGTTGCACGACGATGGTTGAATGGAATGATTATGTCATTGTTGCAATATGATGAGGATGGAAAAGTGAGAGAGGAAACTATTATTCCAATTGTGGATGGTGGAACCGAAGGATTCAAAGGAAACGCCCGAGTGATTATACCTTCACAAACTGCTTGCATTGAATGCACATTGGATTTATATCCACCTCAGGTAAGATGTGCTGAGAACAAAATATGCTGTTATGACGTATGACTCTTGAAGTAGAACACCAACTTTAATACAGTTTAATCATAGGTGAACTATCCGTTATGCACACTTGCAACTATGCCTCGCTTGCCTGAGCACTGCATTGAGTACGTGCGAGTTATATTATGGGACAAGGAAAAGCCATTTGATG
>JAAXYW010002434.1:0-15328 GCA_036851895.1 Orthonychiurus folsomi | reverse complement strand
CCCATTTCATGTCCGAGATTTTTGTCGATGAGTCCGGAGTCCGGAGTCGAGATTAATTGTCCACAGCCAAATAGCCTTCATGATGAATCTTGCTGCTTTAGAAATGGCAATGGCTAACTTATTGGTCGTTTGTTAAACTAATGCAAAGCTGCATTTACATTTGCGGAATTAAAGAAACTATAAATTCCATGTTTTAGTTCAAGGTACATGAAAATGCGTAAATCTTAAATTTGACAATGTGAAATGTCCAGAATATCGGAAGATGAATGATATTGACCTTTCCAGCACAGCACATAACGACCACACTTGTCTGTTTGTCCAGGAAATGCAATCATTGTAAGAATGCACAATCATATCAGGAATTTGTGGCAGTTGCTCCATGAAATATGTTTCCTTCCTTGGGAAGATATGAAAAATTCTTGACTTGAGGTTTGGAATTTTAGATATGCGTCTTGACAGGACAGCGTAGCGTAGCCTGCGTTAGGAGAAAGAGCACACACTCCATCTTATGCAATATCGGAGGAAGGGATTCAACATGTGTGTTAGATATGAAAAACTTTACGATCATTTTTTATCCAAACGAACGAACAACGAATTTCTCCCATGGGTACCCTTTCTGGAGGAGAAAAGATTTTTTCAACATACGCTCGAGTTTAGGAGTTGCAAAAAGTTTGGGATTCATAAGGACATTTGCTACTGCGAATGATTGAGAATTTTATATTACAGTAAATCCCGTGCTAGTGTTTTATTTGAGTCGCTTTAGATTTGATTGGTATCTCTAAAGTGTTAATGCAGTATTTTACAGTAGGACTCTTGGATTGTCAATTGTCGGGATCGTACCGAGATGATAAATATAGCAAGGTGGGTAGATAACACAATTCACAAATGACACTAAAGTTGTGTTCAACTGGTTATATTTAATTTTAAAAAGAATTGATGGCCCTCTAATGGGAAATATACGCCAGGCATTGTAAAATTCGTCTCTCGTCTGACTATAGCTATATTGCTATATATGCCCAGCCCATCTCTTTTTCAAATGTTATAGACAAATCGGTTATAATAAAAAAAATGCTAACAGCAAATGGTGGTACGCCAGAAGATCGTAGTTGTCGATGATCGTTTCCTCAAAATCCATTTTTACTGTCGTTGAAAGCGGTGATAAAGAGATTAGATCCATCTCCAGGATAACTGAGCAAATGATATGGCAATTTCTCCCAAAATAGAAGTGGGATATAAACGGAATATAGCATAGTCATTGGGCGTCATATACGCTACAGTCTGAGAAATTTAAACTATATCTTACCATTAGTGTAAATATATAGTTTGCAGAGTTAATTAATCCTTTTTGAGTGATTCTACAAGAATTATTATGTTAATATGTAAGACACATCCGATCTCAAGAAGATTGGATCGCAGTGTAGATACAGTACAGTGCTTTGGGTTTGTATTTCTGACACTGAAATTTCTTGAAATTTTGCACTTCTTTGCACATGCATGTTATCTAGGTACAAAAGTTTGAAATGACAATTTAAAGAAAGTAACCTGGATTGATGTCCCATCCAAAAACTAAAACATCTTCCCCCTTCCACGTTCCAAAATAAATGGGATTGAGAAGAAGGAAAAACAACTGTGCCCACTTTACAATCATCGCTCCCATATGTGTCTGGCTTGCCTGCGACACTACCTAGGACAAAAAAGAAAAAAAAATCTGTGAACTGAGGAAAGGAAAAACTTTTGAAAGAATTTCCCGGGAAAAATTCCATTGAGACTAAAGAGGGGAAATGCCTCGTTCGATTTTTCCATAATTTTCCCGTATGTCTACTTGACAAAAGTTATATTTCCAATTTCCATGGACGCTCTCATAAGCTGTCGCAAATGCTTGGGGGGATTTAACTCTTTCCCATATCATCATCCATAGAATCCCTGTTTTTAAGGTGTGTACTAAATCATTGCTTTTCCTGTTGAAAACTTATGTTTTTTCCAAACGCGTTGCGTTGGGTTAAATGTAAGCAGATGCAGCCGCGCGGCAATGTACAAAGTTCCATCTTATTTTCAAAGTATTTCAAGTTTGTAAAAGTTTTGGTTTGAAATTTCTTAGACGCGTTACTCAAATAGATCGGTTCTTAATTTTTCCTGCAGGGATACCCATACATTGTACTACTATATTTGCAATTCATCGCAAATTTTCTAAAAATAGCATACCCTGTAAAATAGCTATTCCAAATCCAAAATTTAATTAACTGTAAGTATTATGCTTTCCTTTCACTAATGCTTTTCTCATCCAACTTGAATTGATACAAGGGAATCATTTATCTGGCCCAAGTACCAATTTCTCTCCATGCATAGAAGTTAGTAATTCCAATTCCGGGGCCCAGCTCTCTAATTGTACCTTTTTCCGAGTCTAATTTACTTTTAACGCCCGGTACTCATGTTCCCCATCCCATCCAATAATTGTAAAATTGGAGCACTTCGCACCTCACCCTCCTCCTTCCTCTGCCTTTTCAAATTAACCAAAGTCATAAATTGTCCTATGGTTCATTTCATTTCGTCGCCTGCTTTTCCTCCCGGGTCCATGGAAGTTGACTTTCTACTTACGCCACGACACGACGTACGGAATACTTTCCAAAACTTTCCCGGATTTCCTATTCGCATTCGGCTTATGAGGTGTGCCGTGCCAGTCAGTGAGACTTTCATTTGCATGCACTTTATGCACTTCACTTTCCCCTCTGATGCCATGCATGTATGTCTGTGTGGAGTAGTATGGCCGCGTGGCTGTAATAATGTCGTAATGTTGAAGAGTAGGGAAATCGTATAATCATTGTGGCCAAACGACTGACTTTGCACGTGAGTATTGGGTCTTGTAAGAAAATCCGGGGTCTGTATCCCCCCCCCCCCCTCGTCTTTCCGTCATCCCCCATTTACATTTTCTAGGAAAAGGAGATGCCCCTCGACTCGTTACGTAATTCTGGACACGTAGGTTCTTTCGAGTAAACGATGACTTTCCCGGGAGAAGACGGTAAGACTGACTCTTTCAACATTTGCTCAGGCCGGCCGACGGGATTCTTCCCCCCTCTTTAGATGTGCAACTGTTTTTACACAAAACAACAATGAAACGTCGGGAGGGTGGACGGTTATAAGAGAAGATTGAAAAAAAATGTTTTATTCTTTCCAATTAACTAGAAAGCACGCGCAGAGGTAACTCTTATTGATAGAAAATACGACAAGCTTACTACTATTTCACAAGGGTTGCATATGTTGTTTCAAAATAACAGAATAACTAAAACATTAGTCAAAATTATTAGTTTCTTTAATTATAGAAGTATACAAATGCATGTAATCCCATAATAAATATAAATTAAAAACAACTTCTCACTTAATGAAGCTCACTTAACAGTGTTTTAATCAAATTAGCAAAACATAATTGAAGACGTCATCAAATTAAAAGTTCCCAAATCATTAATTACCCCTGCATTCATAAATGTCATACAAAGCCCTGCACAACCAGCCATATCGCAAATTGTAAGACAATTCCCTTTTGTGTCAATGGATTGAAACATATTGTCAGCCTGAGGAGGTACATCCGCACAAACTCCAATCGGAGCCGAAAGGTTAATTCCGGGGCCACTTAAATTCATACCACCGAAGAAATCCGCACTTCCAGGGGTTGAGGGTCCAGGCCCTGGTCCAGGCCCTGGTCCAGGCCCAGGTACAGGCGTGCTTGGTACAACTGGATTTACAATGGCCACTATAGTTCCTGGTCTTGTTGAAGTGGTAGTTCTTGTTGTCGTCGTCAAAATCGGGTTTGTGATAGTAATTTGGCGAATTTGTGCAATCCGACCTAGTATAACTCCAGCTAAAAGTGATGCCCCGACCAATGGTGGAACTAATATCCAAGTTGGAATTGTTAGAATGTAGAAATTTAGAAAACTTCCGAATATGTGTCCAATATAAGCTGCCGCGAGGAGGAGAGCTTTTGCTCCCGCCTTGATGATCTTTATCTTTTTAATTCCTGGAATTGAATGCAAAGAACTAGTTTGAATGTAACCTAACTCAACATGCATTTCTATTAGCATAGGTTAGCATTCCGACTTAAACTAGTGTAGCATTTTCATGTTCTCGGCATCTCTGCTATGTTGTTTATTTATGTTTATTAGTTGACAATAAATCTAAATTGAAATTGAAATTGAAATTGAATTGTTATTTGTTTAGAAATGACAGTAAACCATGTGAAATTAAAGTAATTAATTATACACTTTCTACTAGAAATATTACACTTAAATAAAACAAGTATTACCTTTCAACCGATTTGAGTTGAGATTTTCACGAATTCGAATCCATTGCAACCTCTTTCGTAGCTTCCAAGGTAATCTGTCACTTTGCTTTTCCCTGGAATAACCAGTTGATTTATAGCTGATTGTACTTTGATTGCATATCAGAGAAGGCTCCAAGTATACAAGATGTCGATCAATTGTTGATTTAGACGCACTGTCTATCAAAATTGATCTGCTGGACAAAGTCAATACAACTGAGACTAGCAAGTTTAAGGAATTTATATAACCAAACCTCATAATTTACAAATAATTAATAAATAATTATTAACACAGGAGCACTGCTCAACAAGTGTGAACAACAAGTGAACAAGTTAGAACTTGAGATTAGAAACGTTCACAGAAGACTATTTCCAATCAGACAAATGCCTCAACATTTTAATTACTAAATTATGTTAGTAGTTCGCATCTTAGGCGTATAAATGAGGGGAATCGCAAGAAAATTTACTCGGTTCAACTCTCCCTTAAACATGTGTAGTAGCACTTTGGCTTTGGGCGCATACAACCCACCCATCGCAGCGGGTATTAAAAGGAAATGACAACAAAACAAAACAGGCCCGTTATTAAATGACAGCTGCCAGGGGACGAAATTAGTTGATATTTTAAACCTTGAAGTTTTCAGGTAGCCAGTCAATTTAATTACTCATCAGGATTCGCGCTCTTTTAGGTTACACGGACCATTCATCTAAATATTAATAGATTAAGCTATGCAAATGCAAACGGCGGTGATTGCATACTGTTGCAACGGCTTGCCTTTGGTGTTTTGCGAGGAAGGAACAAAGGGTATCTCTCATCAGACAAGTATTCTTCTTCTTTGTCCATTCTTAGATACCAATGATGCGTAAAGTTGAAAGCCATTGCCATTCGCTTCTCGTCTTGCCACTTCCGAACATGAAATCAAATTTTGTAAACATTCGTTTCGCCCGAGAGATTGTCACTTGAATATGACTTGATTGGCTGAAAGTTTTTTTGGGGATGTACGAGAAACCTTGATTAAGACTTTTAATTAATTCTTAATTTCCATGCCCGATCAACCCAAAAATCTAGTTTAGGAATCAACAGTTCAATGTAATAAATTGCCTTCACCTTAATTCTATTAAATATATTTTGTAATTAAATTCAAATTTTATGGAAATGTTTTAGAAAAGTATGATAAATGCTCGCGTTGTTTACTACATTGTGAAGGCGTGAAAGGATTGACAGAAAAAACTCAAATATTTGCACTGTTTGCAGCGTAATGATTTTATTATTTCATTGCTAAACAATGTATTTTGCAAAATTCCAAGTTTAACTTGAGCAGTTGAAATATTTACAAGTAGTATCCAGGAGCAGCATATCCGTAGCCAGTGCTCAAGAATCCAGTGGATCCATAACGACGGATTCCGGAGGAATAGCTGGAAGCGAATGGGCCATGGAGATTGGCAGCGTTGTATCCGCCATAAGCGATGTATTGGGCAGCAGCCACGGCGATCAAAGCCAAAAGGACAATCACCTGCAATTACGAAAAGGAGGAATTATAATTGTGTTTTTAAATTTTTAGAAAACTTGAAAAGCCAAATGTATTATTTTCTTACGTATTTCATCATGTTGAAGAGTAGGGAGTTTTTGTCTTGCGACTTGAAGGATGGATTTGATTGGTTTGAATGAGTGTTTGAAGTGAACTGTGATTATTTACAAATTCCTCCGTGGCTTTTATACTCAAAATAAGTTGGGGTCAGTTTCCCTATACGCCCTTTGTGTATACGTATCTATTTGTGCGTCACCCTTTATATGATGTGTGCTTTAATTGGCTAATCGTGATTAATATTGTGCTAAAATTGGCAAAAAAAGACGAACTCTCAGGCCGAGGCACTTCAGGAGCCGAGCACGGAAATAAAGTCTTCCTTTGTTTACATGGGTGATCGTATTACAAATGCATGTAGGGCCATTAAAAATACACGGTCTAGCCCTTGCTTTCAATTTGGTGGTTATTAATGTAGTTGGAGCTCAGGCGACACGAACACGACGTTATGCCGGAAGATTGACCTAGAGACCACGAGCACAGCCGAAGGTCAAATTCCCTTTCGTGTATTGGCAAGTGATGCAGGGTTGACTTTACATGCGTCTTAATTCCACTTCAACAAGTCATTACACTGAATGAGTATGCAAAAGCATTAAGGAAGAGTTTACGCTGCGTAAATTGGATCAAGTGCAAAATCCTGATGGGCAATTAGGGGAATGAGACAGATTTGACGAGATGACTGCATGGACACTCTCATTGCCTGGGGTCGTCCACGCAAAACTAATTGTCAGACACGCCCTGCTTCTTTGTCAATCTTGAACACCAATATCTAATGTAAAATAATTGTTTCTGGTATAAGGTGGGCTGGGCTGCTTCCTACGAAGTGAAGACAAAGGAATTTCGGGAAGAAAATACACGAAACGTGATATGATCCACTGCAGTGAACTTGGGATGCTATGAAGCAATAAATCAATCCCACCAAAAATTGTAATATTAGAGACGGATTTGCTGACGCACATTAACAACAATACTCCACCTCCTAATTCTAGGGTATAAAAGTCAATACAAAATTTGTAAATAGTCACAGTTTACTTCAAACACTCATTCCAAACCAATCAAATCCTTCAAGTCGCAAGACAAAACTCCCTACTCTTCAACATGATGAAATACGTAAGAAAATAATACATTTGCATCACCCAGGCTTTTCAAGTTTCCTAAAAATTTGAAAACACAATTTTAATTCCCCATTTCTTAATTGCAGGTGATTGTCCTTTTGGCTTTGATCGCCGTGGCTGCTGCCCAATACATCGCTTATGGCGGATACAACGCTGCCAACCTCCATGGCCCATTCGCTTCCAGCTATTCCTCCGGAATCCGTCGTTATGGATCTACTGGATTCTTGAGCACTGGCTACGGATATGCTGCTCCCGGATATTACTTGTAAATCATGCTTATTTGACAACCTGCCAAAAATCGTCCGCCGGTTTGATAAGATCTATTGAACGAGGAAATAAAATGCTGCCTAACATCTGGCAATAAGACTTAACAATCTAATGCAATTTGACTTTCCAATTATTTGAATCAGAAAGCAGATAAGAACCTCGTGAAAATAATTGTAAATCAAGTTTTAAAGATTTCATATTCAGTTTCGCCTGTCAGCATTTGCACAAAAGTTCTCACTGCATCCTTGCGAGGAGAACACATCTTAAAAGACCATTTACATACTTCTTGCCGAATTACATACAAGACGTAATAAAAACATGACCAAAATAGCCATAAATCACTTAAAGTTGACCACAGCTCAAGTGCGAAAGCAGATATATTGAAAAACTCATACAAATTTAAGATACAGCTTAGGCCTGGTGCATTTTTATAAGAAGCCGCTTTGGACGGTTTTGATTTTTTTATTGCAACGCGGCACATGGAAATAGCTTACCAATACTAGTTTCTTCTAAACTCCTTGAATGCGGATCGCATTCTTTGCCTTTGGGACTTCCACCCTTCTTGTATCAGTCCTGCAGGTGAAGGGTTAAAATCGTAATTTGAATTGTTTGTGAAAGCTATTCAGAGATGTGGGGAAAACCCTTTATGTAGTTTTCCCATTTATGTTCAACTTCTTGGATTTCTCGCCGATTTCAATGTATACGAATGAGGGGGAGAAAGTCTTCTGGGAAATTAAATTTAATTCTCGACTTGGGGTAAGAATTGGAAAATAACGATGGGATTCGATTCACTCAATGGTATCCGTAATTTACCATTTCTGGAAGACATAGTCGTACTAAGGAGAAATTAAAATAGACTTCGACTTCGAAGACGAAGTTTAATTTTAATACTCAATCCGTTTAACTGATACACTTAAAAAATCAAAAATAGGATTTACAAGGTTATACTAATTTTGAGTCTAATATGATGAATAAGCCTTTTTTTACTATTCTATGAACAAAACAATGTATTTGAAGAAAGCATACGGAAGATTGAAGAATCAGGTGTACTTAACCAGGCGTTTTCTTTTTGTACACCGGCATTTTTTCTGAAATTTTCTCCCTCCACTTCCGATCTGCAACGTGCCATCCAACTAGAAAAGGCTCGATCCAAGTGGATGTGCTCAGAATTTATGATTAAGTTTATTTTTCCCTTCTTAGGGTGCGTTCTCCATCTTCACCGCACTTCCAAAGTTCCATCCCAACTTTCACCACCGGCGAGCATCTTCCCTTCTTCCCCCCTGCATTTTCTCCCCCTTGTCATTTCTTGAGAAAAGCTTTAAGCGCTCCTGGACTGTGGTGAAGATTCCAGATTCTCCAAAACTCATCGTCTCCATCCACGTTCGCAGCAAGGCAAGGATCTGATCCCCGTGTATTATTAGTTGTAATAGCAACACAAGGAGTGTGTCATCTTCACATTAAGACAGCTATGAGTTCTTGGTCTCCCCTCGAGTAGTAGTAGAACGAGAGGATGGTCAGCTTTACCAAATTAATGATTTCATCATAATCACCGGGGGAAAGTCGTTTCACATTGTGCAATGTGTAATCAAATAGACAAATACGGTTTTCCCCTCCACTTTCTACACAATGCCGCTGGTGTGTAAGACATAAAATTGATTAATAATTTTCCAGTGCTTTATAAATTGCTCTGGCAATTTTCCGCGGAAATCGTTTTCAAATTTGCCGCAAAGAGTTTTTTGATCTGGTTTGCTAGTGATGTTAAAAGATTTCAGCATTCTGTGTATTTAGATGTGGCGTGAAGTATTGCTCATTTGCGATTTTGTACAATGCCATAGAGCATATTTTATGTGACAGAAATAAATTAGTCAGGTTTGACAAAGTGCATTATCATAACATTGCCCAAATGATAATGTGATTGGCTGGCAGTTCCATTCGAGAGACCAAAGGGTGCAAATCTTTTGGAGACGTGAATCAAACCCTTAAGTAGACTGAGTTTCCGGAAGAGGGTCGCATGTAAAGAGGAAAATGACTTTCAGATTGAGATAAGCATTCATGCAATTGTTACACACTACAGTAGTCCTGCTCGATTTACCTACATGGTTTGTAAAACTCCGTTATTCCCGTTGAAGGAAGCAGCTCTGCACGCATGCGACAAGAAGGGAGGAAACAAATAATTTTGGGCGGTCTACAACTTGTAATTACTAATTATTAATTGCTGTTAATTGCTATGCATGCGTGCTGCAAAGCACATAATTGTTATAGTTTATGGGGTAGTTCGTTTTTTAAAGGCGTGTTTACTACTAAACTGCGTGTGATAAGGTGTAATTTATAGAGACATAAATAAAATTGTAAAATGTTTGGTTTTAAAGGACACGCACATGAGCTTTGACTTCTGGATGGATTCAAGAACAATTTCATTTTTGCACAAAAACTATCATTTTTAATTTTTGGGGCAATAACGTAACATAATCATTTCCACCGTTCCGTAAGAATCAAATTTCATACTGAAGTTAGAATCAAAGTATAAAAAAAACTAAAGGGAAATAAAAGAGATAGAATAATATGGTGTTTCGAATTACGCTATCAGAGTTTCCAAAAAGAAAAGAAAAATACACAGGAACACGGAATAGGAACGATAGGATTCCAATTCCTTTGAAAATTCCGAGAACAAAAAGAAAACGGGGACACCGAAATTACAGTGCTTCCCTATTCGTAATGTCGTCATTGCCTTAGACATTAGTGTAATTGCACGAAAAGTTAGCTCCCATAATTACAGGCCAGGAACAAATACAATTGTGTTCAAGGCTGACTCACCCCGTTTGCAGTTAAAAGAAATGCGTTGGATTCTCAGATCTTGATATCAAACTGGTTTCAATCCACAAAAATAAATGTGAGGAGCAAAGGCAAGACTGGAACAGGATGTCTGGACTACATTTATGCACTTGTTACATATTGGCCGATATTTCAACACTTAGACAATGCGTAGTTAAACTACACTTAAAATTCTTGAAGGACAAGAGAACTTCTATGGTGACAATTTGTACTACCTACTACGATATACTATACGCTAATGAAGTACATTTCCATTTGCAGGAATTTGAACCAAATATTCTTGCTTTAACTGCTGTCCGAGATGGCAGATCAGGCACAATCAAGTTAAAAATAGCACAAAAAACAAATTGTTATGTACAATGTAAATAATCATTTGGTTATGCAAGCAGAGGAATGCCTGAAAATACAACATCACGAAAATTACATAATAATACACGGAAATCTGGAATATCAAATAAATCTTTATTACGCTTTCAATGATTATAGGCTGAAAAGCTACATATGATTATTTGACCGACGTTTGATTCCTCGTAGACATTGTATTATAAAATGGTGTCCATCCCCTGCATTGGCCGGCGCGTCCACATTCAGCGGAATTTGGAACTTTATGAAATTTAAAACAAACAATTATTTCAACTCCTTACAAATGCACTTACTTTGTGAATAGTCAGTCTGGCCTTGTGAGAATATAACTACTGGTCTACGTACGGGAATTGAAATTACGTCATCATTGTGGAAATCTCATCATTGAACCGCGGCTCTCACGACAAGCGGGTTTCCTTTCTCACCACTTAACCTTGAGGAGTAAAAAATCTAGAGCTTTAATTACTTTACTGGATCTTATTGCTTGATAGAATGCGCCAATTAAAATACAAAGCAGCAACGTTATTTGACAGATCTCATCCAATGGTTCATATAAAATTTGCTCATAATTTCAAATTGCATTAATTTATATTCTAAATTCAAATATATGAAATCATCTAAATTACAATTGTTATATATTTACTAACCTCAACTAATGCACGCAATTAGTTGTCGGTATAGTCCACTTCTATAAATTAAATGTCCCAATTCCAATCCGGCTAAAAGTTATTTAGGTCAATCAGAACAAACAAATAGATTATGTAGCAAGCAGTGCACAGCAGAAGTGAGGAAACAATCAGATCCATTTTCATCCGGGACAAATGCTGAAAAGTATAACCCGTGTATGTGTAGGCTAATTGTAATACTGGTTTTACTATTGTCTATTGAAAACAAAATAATCACACCTTCAATAAACTGCTAGGGTAAAAACGATTATTGAAATAATAATGATTTCCAGGGTATTCAATCGTGCAAATTACTTGATTTGAAGTGTTGTTCGCTTGGATTCTGAATGATGACTATATTAGGTTTTTTGCTTAACCTAACCAAAAACCCAAGCCACTTTGTTACTAAAGTAATGGATTTTCCAGTTCACCTTCATCACACTTTTTGGCAAAAACGCTATGTGCAAGAAATTAAACCCAAGTCATGCGTGACTAGAGCGGTGCACTAGACAATGTATTTAAGACTGGCTGACCTAGCCTATGCTAATAATGATGCAAATGTAAATTTATTCTAAACTCGCCAGAAAATGTTTTATACATTTTATTTTATTTGGTGCAATATTGGATGTATTGAGTAAATATAAATTGATGTATATTTTTGTTTGATGTAAATACATTTAATCCGAACGGCTATCCATATAAGTCATTTAACTAAATAAATATAAATTTAATCAAAGTTATGATGGGTGTCAGTTCATTTTTACTGCATGTCTCAAAGTTGACTTATCTTTTACTATTACATACTAGATAACTTGCTCGCGCGAAGCCCGTCATCTAGCGTTACTTTGGGTTTAATCCCGTCGACTTTACGGCGTGATCCCGTGTAAGGGTGATGAGTGGTTTTGTGTAATTCAGCGTAGAGTTGAGCAGCCCGTGGGACCATCGGCGTCCACCCCGATATTACTCGCGGGCTGCTAACCTCTAATTATCGTGTCCGTGAGCACCCGTGCCCGCAATAGCCAAATTAAATGTACCGGTATCCGCCCGTGCCCGAAGAAACTTATAACCCATTACCCGCCGGTGCCCGTATGGGCACAGGTAACCCGCGCCCGGCCCGATACCTCCCACGGGCTGCTCACCTTCATCACGCGCAACCTTAAAACAATTTTCCCCCATAAAATCCTACAAATCCTGAAAGAAATATCACATACAGACAGGAATACTATTTACAATAATACATATTTTGCTTGAAATTGGCGGCAGTCTAGTCATAGCCCGCCATCACTCATCCCTTGTGTGAGAGGTCCAACATCATCAGCCGCCACTTTCCCTCCACCGATTGCAACGACATCCCCAACACACGGAGTCTCATGCAGTTCAACCAAACCTCTGGAATCTCTCCGCGCACAGAATCTCCCATCCACCCGAGTAATTGGTAAAGCGTAAAAACCTTGCCACAGAAAGTCCCAAAAATTCTAATTTCCTGTTACCAAGACAAAGAAAGATCAGACTGCCATGCACGCACAAGTTAACAATAACATACAATGGCTTCCGTAGAGGAAAAACTAGCAGTAGCCTATCTCTTGCCCGATTGCAAAGATCTAGTACAACAGATAATACAGTCAGGACGAAACCAAGGCAAAGTAGTTACAGCCGACGGTGCATTTACGGCAAGTCTTATCAAAACCCTAACTTATCACACACTTATCTATAGAGCTCATTTACCAACGAAAACAATTCAAAATTCGAGCTATTTTACATCCTTACCCTACTCCGGTCAAAATACAAGTGTTAAGACAGGAAAACGATACGCTGTACGTTCGGGTAACCAGGTTATAAGGTCAGATAGAACGACAGTTCATGTGGACACGCAGCGAAGCATCTATGAGTAAACAGACACCTAACCACCAAGAACCGCCTAAAACCTCCAAAAAACCACTAAGAAAAATAAACGCAAAAAACGAACGTCAGTACCACAGTTAGTCATGACAGACAGGATTCCGGTATTAAAAGCACCCGTTCCACGGTTCGGTGGCACCACATGCCCACGTCGATTTCTAACAGTATGAACTGGCAATGAAGGCCAACCACTAGAAAAAGGCGGTATGGGGAGAATACCTTGTGTTTCAGTTGGACGATACGGCTAAGAAATTTTACTATTTCTGGGTCAAGGAGTTAAGGGCCATCAACGCCGCGCGCGTAGCCGCAGGTAACCCTCCACCGCAACCCCCAAGCCCTAGCGCCACTCAGGCCGAGAAAGATGCATACAATGCGCTTGTCAAAAATGAGGCGGAAGAACAATTCGATGAGATAGCAGCCAAGCTAGCAGACGCATTCAAAACTTACACCAACAAAGATGTATTAGAAGAACGGTGTAGAAATAGAAAACAAACAAGGACCGAAGGTCCAGAGGAATACACATATGATTTACCTCAACTACTTGAGGATTACGATCCCAGCATGTCCTTAAATAAAAAGGTTCGCTGGCTAACCAGGAACTCTCGCCCGGCCTATTTCAAAACACTTAACATGCATCGACCTCAAACAATCAAAGACTTTCTTGCATTATTACGTAGACTGCATCATACGGACATGAGTCTCGCATCGCGCGAGGAAATTAATGCAATGGCAACAACGACAGACAATACATCCAATAGGGAAACAGATGATATAAGGGCGCAAGCACTACTCAATATCATAGATAAACAAATGAAACCAGACACAGTAGTTAGCCGCAACACAGGGATACCCACTAGTTATCCCGGGACGCCGGTAGAATTAACTCCCAAACAGTTGAAACAGTTTCTGGAGATAGAAATACAGAAGAATGATTGTGACGAACGACAAATCAACGACAATGAACTAGACAAACACATGCTCCGAATAGGAGAAAAGCATTGAGCCAGGCCTCCATCTCAACCAACAACCAACCGTAATTTAAACCAATATCCAGCGGACATGAAAGAGCATATTCAGAAAATCCTCACACACATTAATCCGGAAACCGAGCCTGCACAAAAAATAGAACTAGAAGACTTACTAATTGAATATCAAGATGTATTCACCAAAGAACACGTATCGTAATCCGATAAAAATTGATAGGTGGAATTTTAGAGTACATACAAGGCGATTATCCTCGACCCTACGTCCCTCTAGTAATGACTAAATCAATTTTGTCAGAATGCCATGACAGCCCAGGATTTGGCGGTCTCACAGGATTCACCAAAACACTAGCAAAATCCAACAAAAATTCTTCTGGAAAAATTTGAAATCAGACGTATACAATTATATCATTATAATTATACATCTGGGGATGTGACCTCATCAGATCATTTAATAGTTCCACAAACCACAACCAGTACATCATCAACGCTATGCCAAATTGGGCCATTTGGAAAACATCACCACCGCAAGAACAGTTGACTAATTTTTCGAAGAAAAAATATTCTTTAAGTTTGGACTACCTGAATCTATTATATTGGACACCAGGGGAAACGCTGGCCGAACGAAATGTATGAACCCTCACTTTAACCACATCCACATGATTTGCACTTTGGTCTTCCACTTCTTTTAAATAAGCGTGTACCCAATGGGAAATTCACCCAAAGCAGTCGGAAACCTCCACAGCGCACTCCTCCGGAGAGAATTACACGTGAAGATGATAGGCTAGGATCCTGAAGCGCCCTGAATATCCTGAGCAACCTGTGGAATGGTCCAAGAAGGACTTAAGGCATCTCATTGAGGTTAAGATCAACCGACACACGACAATCCTACATACGCATAAAACCTTACTCCAATACCTTGTGTTTCATTTCAAGCTTTCAAAGGGGGGTGTATGTGAGAGGTCCGACTGACCTCGATCCCAGGCCCTGCCAAACCAATCCTGTAGAAAGCGGACCAGGAACAAGAGTTGCAAATCTCTCCTCACCAAGCCCAAGGAAGTGAAAGGGGGCCATCAGGCCATTCACTGACCTCTTCCACCCGATTCCCTCGGCCGCGTATTAGAGCAAATATAAAGACAAGACTCGGGGAGCAGAGCTACAAAGAGGAAAGCTCACGCCGCCCCGCCATCCCGCCGGCTCTCTGCTCCACTCGCCGTCTCTTTCCATTCCATATTTTACCTGTGATCACAGAAGAGATGAATAAAGCCTTTAGATATTTCAGTCTGATAGCAGTAGATCTTGATTTTCTCCAGCT
>JAAXYW010002433.1:0-15328 GCA_036851895.1 Orthonychiurus folsomi | reverse complement strand
AAGGACGCGCTTCCATTGCAAAACTACCCTGTCTCATTATGTAAGCTGTGAGATCCACCAGCTATCCTATTGCCTCTCTCCCAATTATGGAGCAAATCACGAATTAAGAACGTGCTTCCATTGCAAAAGCACCCTGTCTCATTATGTAAGCTGTGAAATCCACCAGAAGTCCTATTGCCTCTGTCCCAATTATTGAGGAAATCATGAATTTAGAACGTGCTTCCTTTGCAAACTAAATCCATCCCATTCTACACGCAGTGAGACCCGCCTGGCACTCTTTTGCCTCTGTCCCAATAATCGAACAAGTCATGAATTACAGACGTGCTTCTATTGCAAAACTACCCTGTTTTACTATGTAAGCTGTGAGATCCACCAGCTATCCTATTGCCTCTGTCCCAATTATGGAGCAAATCATGAATTAAGGACGCGCTTCCATTGTAAAACTACCCTGTCTCACTATCTAAGCTGTGAGATCCACCAGCCATCCTATTGCCTCTCTCCCAATTATGGAGCAAATCATGAATTAAGGACGTGCTTCCTTTGCAAAACTACGCCATCCCATTATATACGCTGGAAGACGAGCCTGGCACTCTTTTGCCTCAGTCCCAATAATGGAACAAGTCATGAATTAAGGACGTGCTTCCATGTAAAACTACGCCATCCTATTTTATTCGCTGGGAGACGAGCCTAGCACTCTTTTGCCTCTGTCCCATTAATCGAACAAGTCTAGAATTAAGGACGTGCTTCCTTTGCAAAACTTCCCTATCTCACTATGTAAGCTGTTAGATCGACCAGCTATCCTATTGCCTCTGTCCCAGTTATCGAGCAAATCATGAATTAGCACGTGCTTCCATTGTAAAACTACCTTGTCTCACTATGTAAGCTGTGAGATCCACCAGCTATCCTATTGCCTCTGTTTCAATTATTGAGCAAATTATGAATTAAGGACGTGCTTACATTGCAAAACTACCCTGTCTCACTATGCAATCTGTGAGATCTACCAGCTATCCTATTGCCTCTGTCCCAGTTATCGAGCAAATCATAAATTATAGACGCGCTTCCCTTGTAAAACTACCTTGTCTCACTCTGTAAGCTGTGAGATCCACCAGCTATCCTATTGCCTCTGTCCAAATTATCGAGCAAATCATGAATTAAGGACGTGCTTCCATTGCAAAACTACCCTGTCTCACTATGTAAGCTGTGAAATCCACCAGAAGTCCTATTGCCTCTGTCCCAATTATTGAGGAAATCATGAATTTAGAACGTGCTTCCATTGCAAAACTACCCTGTCTCGCTATGTAAGCTGTGAGATCCACCGGCTATTCTTCTTGTCTCTTTAAATGCAATTATTTACGAAGCTTTTGAATCAGTAATTAAAATCACAAGAGACAATCACGTTAGCATCATAAATGGATAAAGGACTCAGTACAACACAGTTGGAAGATAGCCTTACTCAACTGCTGTCAAATACTCGGGTAAAGAAATGGCAAGTCCTAGCAGCCGATCAGATGCCTGTTATAAATTCATTTCCAACTGCCATTATTCAGAACGTGGACTCTTCAAATCAACCGGGGAAACATTGGATTTGCTACTTTGTAGAAAAGCCGGACACCTATGAATACTTTGATTTGTATAGGAAATCAATTTTCTCGTATGACTTGAAAACTCCGCCTGGTGAGCTAATTGCAGAAAATTGTACAGTTCACCAAAGCAATTTTAGTTCTATTTGTGGTGAATTTTGTTTATTTTATTTGTACTATAGAGCAATTTCTTGGTCACCTTCTAAAATATAGAAATTGTTTGTTTCTAGACGTAGACGTAATGATAGTATGGATAAAAAATTTGTTTGGAGAATGCTTACAAATTAAATTTACACATACTTACACACGTAAATTATTTAGGAATTGTAGAGTACTGGTCAATTGCTCAATTGCCATAAATCTCATTTATAATGTTTCATCGCACAGTGATATGCTGTACGATTCATTCATACCAAGATTTTGACGGAAAGTCCGTTGCTCTTGAGAAAAAAAGGTTGTTTTTACCAAATATTGAACTTTTCCCGGTCTCCTTTTCCAAATTGTGACTTGTCAAATCTGCCCTACCATAATTTACTGATTACACTTCAAACTTCAACATCTCCTGTGTTATAATTTGTACCATTGCCCCACCCACGCCACGTTCAAAATTGAGTTGGCTAGCCAACATTATTAAATAAATGAAAAGTGTTGTCCCCAATTTTTTTAAGATCTAATTTAATTTCTGAGACTCACTTTAGTTTGATTCCCCCTCAAACAAAAATGTATCTAGCAAATTCATGACAGGCTAGCTTACAGGGTTAACTTTTTTGATTGATCAAATGGAGTTAAATTATTACATTTCTGCCTCTTTCCGCCTTCACCAATGCATGTTGCCTTATGCAAATTGCGTGAGAATCAAATAAAACCGTCGACCCTTTTCTTTATTCAATAGGCCATTCCCGGTCACAATGACTCATTCCCTTGTCTCGTCTGGCACGACTTCTCTTCCCCCTACAACAATTCTAAACATAAAAGCAAATACCTCACAACCCCGGCCAAGCAGGCACAGGAAAGGAAAATTAGCTCTCGTCAACCGCGCTAAATTCTCTTTCCTCAATCAAGGTTTCGGATTGCCAATGCCAAAGTGGTAAAATTTTCAAAATACAAAATGCGCTAGATAAAATCCTACTACAATTAATTTTCATCTACATACTAGGGCTTGGTAAATCATACAAAACTAGTTGCTCATTTAGTTAATATTTTAAATTAACATTTTGTATTTTGTATTTTTTGCCATTGTCAATGAGTGTTTTTGTGTCTAATACGAAACCCGCGGTCCTCAATTTTACCGAATGCCCAATCCGTCCCTTTCATGAGTTCACCAATCGATAAACCAACTGAAACTAATGAGAGTAGAAACTCTTATTGATATTATTCCGTTCATTTTCTTGATTAACATTAAACAGATGGTGGAACTGTTTCCTGCAAAAGTTGATTAACGTGGATAGTGGATAAGAGCAGTTGCAATGCACTACGTATGGCTGTTTCAACTTGGTTTATTGGGTTCATACGAGTGTTGTTTTAAGGAAAGGTTTCTGTGACCCTAATAAATGAATTTACCAAAATGGATGGTTTCCCTTTCCATCCATTGGATCTATATACTACCTATGTTAATGTACGTGAACCGAATCCAAACAAACGGTGCGGCGCGGTAGGGTGGGCGACCCTGAACTGGACAAACATAGATGGGCAACTCAAATACACATTTTGAAATTATTCCGCCGAAATATTTTAAATTTGAAAAGCTTTGCTACATACCACAATAAAGTGCTAAAGAAAACTTGCAAGAAAGTGCAATAAATTCCGACTGAACTAAAAATTGTTTTTTTGAAGTTTTATCTCATTACTGTAATTATTCCCTTACTGTACGTGATTTCGGAAAGTAATTTGTGATGGCTAGTATTTAAGCCATGTGGCCGCGGATTGCTTCATTGAATTTTAAAAATTAACACACTTTTATATATTACTAATTTCGAATCTACTACAAATGTATGTACTACATGTATTTAAAAAGTAAAACCTAGCATATCAAATCCTATATTTGGTATAGTGTAGCATTTTCAAAATATTCCTCGTAATTGAGTACAATTGAAAGAAGATATTTTGCTTGCTTTGGTTTTGAAATTCAAAATACATAAAATTAAATATATTTTGCCCAGCACTGCAACCTAATTGGGTACCTTTGTAACAAAGAGAACAAAATTGGAATTCGGAGGGTTGCAGCTGTCATTTTTGTAATTACATCCGCACCCTCCTTGCACCGTCTGTACGTACTTCCTATTTCTACCGGCTGCTTTGTAAATTCGGTGGGAAAGAGCAACGCAACAGAGGGGTGGCATTTGATAAACTCAGCGTGTAGAATACACATGTACAGTTCGTTGGACACGGTGAGTAGTGCATCGAAAAATATTTAATACAGATAAACCAAGTTTCTGCTCATAATACAGTAAGTGCTGATTATGAAGAGATGTGCTAAAAATTATATCGAAGGAGAGAGTTGCTACTACTGCAAAGGTAAATGCTTAGTAATTAAACTGAATAGATGACGTGGCGGGTTAAATAACGGGGCGGGATTTACAAAAGATTCCCGCGAACGCGAATAATGCTGACAAGGAACCCAAGCTAGGCCGAAGAGGCTCCGTTTTTGCATGCTAATAATGAATATGAAAAGAATTATTTTGTGATGTTCCCTTACTGTCCCAAATCCTAAATGGCAAGAATAGTCTTATGAGTTTGCACGCAAAGTGTTGTGCAAGTGAATTTGCAAGTAAAATGAGAAATTGGTTAATTTTTTGGTGATTTTTTATAAAAAGGTTTTGATGCGCGGATATAAATTTAATGTTCAATTTTTATTGCTTATTTGTTTTATAGCAAGGGCTCTACCCTTGGAAAACTTTTGGCGGGCTAGCCGCACCTCCACGTAGAGGATGAAGCGGACCAATTGGCGTGCATGTATTTGATTGAAATCCTGCGCATGCCGCCTCTGAAACATTTCAAAATTTCAAGAAGGGTCAAAAATTCTATTAGGTGAGTCGTTTTTATTCAAATTGTATATAATAGATATGCATGGACTTGCAATGTTTTGGCTGGGCACCCGGGCATTAGTGCACCTTAATTACCCGGGTAAAATTTTAGAGGTCCGTGTCATACCTATGTGGTTTCTTTTCGTCATTTAAGGCAACTATTCAAATCCCCCGTGCTTTTTTTTCACATTGAGTGCACTGGCGAGGCAGATATTTAATTACAAGTCCACTCATTATAATTGGATGGAAAATGGAGACGCTGTTCTTTTCTTGCTATGAATATTCCTTACCCCAATAATTTAATTTGCAATTGCAATTTGGACAAGGATAAACGCCATCATTTAGTTAAAGGATATTATTAATATTATAACCTTTATTCCCCGCGTGATGTAGATCACGACGCAAATTCAAATTGGATTTACTATGTGCAATTCCCTCATATGCCGTGGCAAATGTGCTCTTAACGAAATCTACAATCTTATGTCCCCCAAATTCCATTAAAAGCTGGATTTGACAAAATACATGCACTTGTTCCTGGGAATTTTGTATGTAAATGTTAATGCACTCCTGTAAAACTGGAAATCTGGTTATTTGATTAAGAATTCCACTTCCCTATTGGTTTGTTTGTTTTGATTCTTCAGCCCATTCAATTAAAAATACAGTACAACGCGGAATTGTATTGGGTGGGCCAATTAATAGGCTTTAATATCCTAGACCTGAGTGTCGGCTTAATGATTTCTATTATTTTGACAGGAATCCTATTTTCCGTCTATTTTCCAGGACAAAAGTTCTAGAAATAATACAAACAAATGGCATGAATGACATAACTGAATTTGTATTAATTTTAAAAGTTATGATGTAAAAAATTAATGTATATGTTTGTGTATTTGTCCAGACTGCGCTCAGATTCTGTGATGATTTCATTCGTCACTCACTGTTTACAATCGGATTCCATTACCCGCCTCTGTCCTTCAGCTGCGACTTCCAAGCACACCCACCAACAAGGTACATACATTTTTGCACTCACTGAACACTTGAAAGAAGTTGTAGCTGTTACACAAAATACATGCACTTTGTACTTCTTACGACGTTATGACCTGTTCTGAGGCATGGTGGCTTGCAACTGACATCAAATTGAGATTAAGGATTAAATTTTCTTGCACACGTACACCCAATCTATATGTTTAAAAAGTTGATGCTGTTGGAGCATTAGATGTAATACTTTAGCCTTATGCATCCGCCTGGTAACGTCAAAATTACGGTTGTCCAAATTGAGTTAATCCTATGTTTACATGCCTTGATGGAATTTATCATTTCAGGTCAACTCAATAATCAAAGAAAATCCAAATCTACGCGTTGAGTCACCGCCAAATTTGCTCTCATCACAAAAACATCTTTGACAATTCGTCATCATGTACTTCTGCTTCATCTTTCCTGCCTTCACATCACATTAAAAAAAATGCAAACACCAATTTAATCCGACCAAAATTCGCAGATTCTACCAAAGCTAAGTATAATCTAAGCCTACTACTTATCTTATTAATATAAGTGGTATATATGTATAGCAAACTATTATATAGCATTGTAGCCTAAGTATAGAATACAGTTTTTAAACGACCACAGTTTAGAAATGGAGGCCTTATATAGCAACATGGAAAGAGTTCACTTGAAATGTGTAGCATTAGTCAGGAAAATTGAGGTTAGGATACAGGCTCTAAGCTGTTGGCGAGGATGACAAAAATTGTGTTGAAAGACTTGCTCCTAGCTTTAAGCTAGAAGTTTCAAATTTTCATTCAAAAATGCTTTTTTTTGGGTGGGAATGGAAAATGACAGATATTCGCAACGCTTTTTCGTTTTTAGCCGACAATAACACGCATGGTGTACTAGAAAAATGCACAAGAGATGAAGAGACTTTTACGGACTCTTGAGACATTTTACGTTGGTGCAGAAAATGTGGAAACAGCGAGTCATGCTGCGATTCTAAGTCAAATACAATCAATACAACAAATTAAAGTAGTCCGCAAAGGCTAGAAAAACTACCATCCTTTCCTATTCTACAGTAGTGTCCACGTGTTTTCTCAAATTCAAAGTGGGAGAGGAGGAGGGGGTTTGATGGGAATTCAGTATTTTAAGCACATACGTTTTATACAAAGATTATATTACTTGAGCCCAAACATGAACGGACGACCTGGGGATAACTATTCCCAACCAATTTCAGCACTCTACTCTGCAAACTGAGCGATTGAAAGCTCTATACAGGAAGGCACAACCAACGCCTCATTTTTTGAATGACAATTAATTTGAACAACATTGTAATTATATTAATATTATTTAAAGATATAAAATTAATAATTATCTCTACTCCCTAGCGCTGCTCAATCTGAAAAAAAATCCCCGGCTTTTCTTGAGAACTTTTTAGTGTCCACACCTAATGTGACCCGGACTTTATTTTCAAAACCAATACCGCCTGCACTGGAATTGTCAGTAGAATCGCCCGAGCATAATCCAACTCCATCACCTGTTGTTGGACTCCTTGGGCATCCGCTTTGGTCTACAACGCCTCTATAGTCTTGCTCGTTCTTTCCCGCCTTCTCACATTACGTCAAGAATTAAATTATTTTCGAATCAAAATTTATAACGCCTCCTATCATAAACATAACTACGCACCTAGTTGTTGGAATTCTACAACTACAGAACAATGCGAGTAATTACCCCGTCATGCATTTGATCCGAAATGTTGCACACTTATAAACACTAAAAAGCTCAGACAGTAGCCGGTTGGGTGAATTTTAAGTACGTGTCCCAAAATCTGACCAGATTAACTTTTCAGCTTACTCAGCGGCCAGCCAAGTACGCGTCCCTTTTTCTTACAACTTATTTCAAATATCCACGACACAATTTGGCTGACCCTAGTTGACTCGACTCGGTTGAGTGCTGCTGGTCTCATTTTAACTGGAAATCGCTTTCACCGCAGACTGATCGACTATCAAGGTTACTATTTTCTGCGTCTGCACACACCCACAAATAAAGAGAGCGTCTCATTCTATTATTGATTTGATTCTCTCCTCCCGAGTTTTCTTGCTCACTTGCACTCATCATTGAATCAGCATTTCATATGCATGGACGGAGACCCGACCCCTTCGTGCTTGTCCTCCCCTAGAATTTTAAACTCAACATGCCCCTACCCCAGCCCACCGTCGAGATTTTTTGTCAATGACGATCCATCGATTCCTATCCAGCGCATGACTGGAAAAGGCTGGATTTTAGCTAGTGTCAGTGCTAGCTCGTATAGAACGGCATCAGGACACATTTTTTGTCCACCCAAACGTTTCCGCTCTTAGACGTGTGTGATTTGTTGGGTTGTATGTTTTTTTTTAATTTTTACTAACTTTGAAATAAAAAATTGTCATTTGGAGAAATAGGCAACTTACTTTCTTACTAAATATTCGATAGTATTGAATACTTAGGAGTACACCCTTTCAATTCAGTACAATTAGAATTATCATTGCATTCATTATAATTCGAATTATCATTGCATTCATTATAATACAAATTATCATTCTATTCATTATAATTGGAATTATCATTCTATTCATTACGATTTGAATTATTATTCCACTCATTATAATTGAAATTATCACATAACATCAAGTAGTCTACAGTTTCAAGCTCGCGCGTGGCTGAGCTTGGTGTTAAATTCCTTGGGTCTTGGTTGTGGTAGTACATTTGCAATCCGAATATATGGTGAAAAGTGTAGCCTTTGACGTTATGAGCTGAGCATCCAGTGAAACTTCCAATCTTAAAAAGTTTTACCTTTCGACTTTAAAAGTTTGCAAGCTGCTTTTATGACGGCAGATTTGCCGGTGTCGGCATGTCCCTAAACTCTGATTGAGTAACTCTGAGTGCTGATGTTGGCTTAACTTTTTAAGGAGATTCTGGTAATCTTCTTAAAAATTTTTGTAGACTATTTTTTTTTAGGTGGTTTTGGTAATAATTCTCTTTGTGTAAGTGTTGGAGAAAGTTGGAATCAACGTGACTGTTCAACTGACTGTGGATATACAACTGAGGCTCAATAAAAATCTCCCGGCTGTGCAATTGGCTTATTTTGCTATGGCTCTTCCCTTTACTAACAAGTGGGCGCAAAATGAGCGGAAACTACTAAATGACTAGTCAACTACTCCCTGCTCTTACTAAGCTATTATTCTCAAGCATGGAAGCCGACTCCAAACCGACGCAACGGAAATGAGTAAAACAAAACAAACACACAAATACAAACTCAAGAATTATGCATGTTCCAAATCAAAAGCTTAACGTATTTACAAAAAAATATTTACACTAGCATGGCTTAATACTTTATCCAACATAAAATTCTAAAAAACTGACAAAATTACAATTTGATTTTATTATTATAGCCAAACAAGGCTTTGTATAATTTTCTCCCAAATTTGTTTTCAAATTCCGGAGTAGTCGTGGATTATAAACATCCACACCTTGATACTTTTATGTACATAACAGCAACCCTAAGATGAGAATCGCTGGTTCTCAAAAAGACATACTTGTCACAAAATATTTCCCAAAAGAATGGGTGCTTTTTAAGAGTAAATATATCCCAAATTGGGAAAACTACATTTTAAAAATTATGTCTGAAACAGTTCTCACTTAATACACGCAACTTTTCGATAGCGTGCATTTCTCCAATCTCCACCAGGTACTCCATCATAGACTTTTCCTCTCAATGCTTGGCGACTAGGTCTCGCACCACGCACGCAAAGTCCAAAAAGTCAAATTTCCACTTCCAGTGGGTCCCCATTATTAAATACTCGATGTATTTCCGATTAATCGGAATCTTGTTCCATGGCAGGTGCTTCAAATCCTCTAATGTTGGAGGCTTGTCAATAAAGGGCCGGGCCAAACCATTTTGCACTAAAAATCTGGGCCTAGACTCCAAAAGAGAGGACGAGTCACTTTTCTTGAAAGTATTTCTCAGTAGTGTGTTCAATCTCTTTTTCGAGAACAAAGTGCATACTTGGCACTATGCTTTGAGCGGTACAACACGGACGACGGCATTCATTCGGTCGAGTACCCTGATGGTGACGTGTCTAGCAGCGGAGAAGAGTGACGTGTATTGAAGTTTTGGCGTAAATTTAAAGTAATCGAAAATGTATTATTTCCGCAATATGGTGTTTGGTAAAATTTCAAGTCGAGATATGCGTCAGAGTAGATCGTGTTGTTGAAATTATTCAACGCAAAGCATTGAACTCTTTTCCCATTGGCTGAATTCCTACTAAGAGTAGTTGCTGGTGACCTGGTTAATGGGATTCCACGTGGAGCAGATCGATGACTCCACGTGGAGATCACAACTTGAACGGAAATTTTATTTTGCGAAAGCTATGACTAAATTAGATTTAGCCTGAATCCATTAATGTTGCATTTTTAAATTTTATTGCCATTGCTCAAAATACATCTTACAAAATTTGACTTGACGGTCCAAAAGCACTCTAATCTGCAATTTCTATTGCTCTCAGCCTCTTTTCTTCTCTTGTCCATTCTGACAAGCTAGGAGAGAAAAATATTTTACAAATCAAAAAAATCTTGAAACGCTTTTGAGAAAGCGAGGTCCAGGCTTGAACGGACACGACTAATTGCTACGTAGAAAATGGAAGGGGCCAGGCTGGTAAACCTAGGCACCCCTTTATCAGGCAATCCAATCACACATTTAAGTATTGTACAACCCTGGGCCTGTCAAAAAACAAATGTGGTTAACAAAGCTGGTGCCCTGCTCTTGTAAAAATTTTATTTTTATAAAATAATTCCTGGCTATATAAATGTGTGCAATTATTGCCTTGTGAACTGTCATGGCCCGGCACGGTTCAAGAGGGAATTGTTTTCTTTGCCAGCTGGCGTTCATCACGGCGGAGGCAAAACGATACTGGCGACGCAGCATTGGAACAATATTCCTCTCCTTTAAACTAATGCGACCCCTATAATAGCTTTCAAATTTCACAAACACTACAACCACTATCCTTTTACCCATGCTTTTCCGCTTGTTCCAAACAAATTCGGTTATTGTTGGTAGTGTTTTGCAACGTCTCAAAACATTTTGGAAATAGATTATAATCAAAACGTTTTTATCTTCTAATATGGGGGAGAATATTTTACATTTGGCCCTGCAATAGATTAGTCAGTGGCTCACTTCCCAGCATGTCCCATTTTACGTTATTGCTTCAGATGGGATGCATTATGTAAACTTAAAATTAACTTCCCAGCGCCCCCCAATCGGCATTGTGCAAAATGCAGAACCCAGGTATTTGTTTTGCATTTTATTTGAGTGAGAGTTGTGATTAACGCGGTTATATTGTAATAAAAGCTTGTACGGGTCGCATTGGGTCCTGTCGTTCGTATGCAAAGAGGGTCAGGACCGGGTAGTTGGTTTTTTGGATTCATTCAAGGAGGACACAAAATACAATAGACTGCCGGTGCCCGCCTTTTGCCGATCTGTCTCCACTCACCCACAATATCACCCTGGCCTGATTAACCGCTGTTCTCTGTATTGTATTTATGTCAATTACTATAGGATGAAAAAAAAGGCCATTTCGGTCTATAATGAGAGATTTTTTGCAATTTAACCTGAGATGGTTAGAATCTCAGTGTAAGAGTGTTTGTCGTGAGTAGAATGATTGATATAGAATTTGGATAATCTGGATATTGGCAATCCTAAAGTGGTTTTAGTATCAAGCAGACCGCCTCGGCAAGGCAACCACTAAGGTCTGGCCTACCTGACTCTCAATATGGGAATGAACCCAAATATCTAGTTGTGCGTGTGCTAAGATCTCTTTTGCTCGTTGCTTAGCAACGACAGGACAACACACACGTGGATATGGGTCATGAATTCCCTGCTGCTATTGTGATTACACGTGGAACAGATCGATGGTTCCACGTGGAGATCACATCCACCCAGGGGTTGGTTGTTGAAGAGACTTCACCTGTTTGAAGACGATGATCTTGTGATCGGAGACGATCGATCACATCAGAGCTTTGCTCATTTAAACTTGCTATTCAAGGTGTGAGTTCGTTTACTTATTCTTGTTCTGTTTGTAATATTGTTTGGCTCCTTAAAGATTGGGTGAGTGATATTTATTTCCTCAGCGTTTTAGTTGATTCTGAATTACAAAGGTGGAATGTAATAATGAATATTGTACTATTATACAGTTCGGCTTCAGATGTTTTGATTGCTAAAGTGAGGAGTCGAGTGGGGTGAAAGTTGTACGTGCTTCGGGTTTTTGTCCTTGCATGTGCTTTCACACGCACTTTGTTCCGTGATACGCACCTTCCCTGTTTTCATTCTACTCGGGAGAGAAATTCTCTCGACTACATTACGTATTTGGGTCAAGAGTTTATTGCTGTGCAATAAAATTTTTACCTATTGGCTGAGACCTAAAAAGGGTTGCTTTGCCTGACCCAGATATTGTGATTCCACGTGAAGCGGATCGATAGCTCCACGTGGAGATCACATCAACCCCAGGGTTAGTTTCTGTTAAATGTATACCCTTTCTACATATTAGTACTACAAATTGTATATTTTTAAATGTTCTTGAACTATAAATCTATAATAGCATAATACTAAATGTTTTGTAGATTTTCTTATATATTTTTTTGTTTTGTATTCCTAATTAAATTTCAAGCATGCTCTTAAGAATGTTTAAATTTTACCTAAGCTAATTAGAAGATAATGACATAACATGTGGTTTTTTAGGAACCCTAGTTTGACTACCTTAATTAATTGCGCCTTATTTAAATTACTGCGCATCCTGCATGCCTTATTCAATTTACTGCATGTTCGTGCCTTATCTAATATACCGCACATTAATGAAAAACTTCGTTTTTCTTCCTTGAACATATTAGTTACGTTATTTGAACACATTGGTTTCGATGGTAAGCACTTGGTCATTAGAACACTAGGCGTTACCAGGCAGGGGCTGCTACGCTAATTTTAATAGCAGACCCAGACTGGGCACACCCGGGCGGTGGAAAAGCAAAGTAAGGACCGGAGATTAAAAAAGTGTTGTATGTTCCAAAAAAATCAATTAAAGTAATCAATAACATTGACAGAAGGGGACGGAGGACGAACATCAAAGCAGGCCTGAAGCATTTGCAACGAGTTATTGGGATACTTCCAATAAGCAGGACGGAGGAAACAACTAGCACTAGGTTGAGTTAGATAGAGGAGTTGTTGGTCCACTAATGGTTGATGATAAATATTACGAAGGGAATCCCGTTGTAAATGTCGTTGCTCTAAGATGAAGGAATGGAGTTGATCCAGAACTACGGAAAAATTTTGTTGGGACAAAGGGGTTTGGTCCAGGAAATAACGGAGGGCTTGAATAGCCAATGTGCACGATGTCGATAGAGTAAAACCGTTCTGGAAAAGGATCCATTGTACCCCAGCCATGCTGGGATTGATGATGGTAATCGTGAAGGAAATTTTGTAGAGCGTTGACACACCGAAGTTTGATTTCAAATGTCAAAAAGTAGCAGGTAAGCGTATGGTGAACTTCGGCCCTACGTGTGCTGGCAATTCAGAGTCAGACAGACCTAGCACCGTGGTAGAGGGGAACGGCATTCCGGTGATTTCATGTTGAATAGAAACGCAATAGGAACCTGCGATGAAAGAACTGGTATGAGAAAAGTGGTTCATACAAGACGGCAATATCAAACATAAAATATAGTAGAATCCCCCCCCTTTTTCCCAAAAACAAAAGTGGATGAACATCAGTGATTGGGGTTGAGGGAGTGCTGGCGTTGCTGTTCTAGGAACTCCAAAATGTCAGACATGATCTGCGGATAATCTGTAGAGGAGAGCGGAGTGTCATAGAGGATATATTAAATAAAGCTGGCTGTATTATTTTCAATGTTTGTGCAATTAACACACGGAGGCCACATGTCTAGGTATCCACCAAAAAAATAACTTTTTCTCAAGTTGAGAAAAAAATTGGTAGATAGCGTTTACAAATGGGGGTTGAAGTTGAGGATCTCGAACATATGTATATAAATGATGAAAAACTTCGAATTTAATCAAGGCAACAAAATCGTCCAGTGAGTGCGTTGAGAGTTAAGATAATGAAGGAGCATTGGAACCAATCATGATGATATCGGGGAAAAATGTAAGTTCAAAATCTGTAGGATAGGGAATGCATTAAATTCACTAGTGTTAGTATAACACATAGTAAAAGTCAATAACTACTGGATGAGAATAATGAGAGGTCAGAAGTCAAATAGCAAGTATTGAGATGCGGAGTAATTAATGTCACGGCGAATGACCGGAATGTCAGACAATAAGTATACACAATCACAAATGTGAAGCAAAGCATAAGAATGGATGTAGTGCAAACAGCAGATGTGAAGATGCGGAGTAATTAATGTCACAGCTGGTTACCGGAAGATCAAACTGTAGGTGAACACAACCACAAATGAGAAGCAATGCATGAGAATGGATGTAGCGTGAGGGAATAAAGAACAAAATGTGTATAAGTGCGACTCATGTTGCTAAGTAAACAAGAAAGTTTAGTTGCGAGCACAAATTTCATATTGGATCGCGAGCACAGAAATGTTTTGTGTGAAATGATCGGAAAAGTCATGGCTGAGTTCATCAAAGTCAGTATTTGCTGGAACTCGATCAGATGAATCGATGAGATGAGATGCATTTATGTTATCCACCACGGCTAGACGATAAAACCCTAGACGACGACCACATGAGAAGTTAGAGTAAATTGAAGTAAAAGCTGTATTTGCTTCTAAACAGTGTAGAGCGGAAGGACCAAGTAAGCAAGGTTGTGGATTGTAAATTCGTGTATGACATTCGGGTTGCCCACCCAGCGTAACATTTGTGTCCCATACCAAGATACCACGATGAGTACCTGTAGCGCAATATTGTTGATCCAAAGAGCAGGGTGTAAGAAAATCCAATCCGTCGGCGTTGATAGACCGGTGATCAAGCGGGTCAACAGTAATGTTGATACGTTGCAAATAATAGTTGTAAAAAATGAAGTGAGGGGTGCCCGTCCAGAAAACATACTCCACGTGGAGATCACAGGGAGGAATATGAAAAAATGGGAAACATCAGAATACGGGAAAAAACAGTTGAACAGTAGCAAGGAATGTCATGACGAAGAGCAACTCGTAGGTTGTTTTGTCAGAAGTGAGGTTAAGTGTGAAAATGATTTAAACTCGAGTACATATTTCATATTTTATGGCTAACGCAGATATATTGCGTGAAATTTTTTTTAGAAAAATCACTAGTAGAGTCTTCGACATCTGTATTGACGGAGACCCGGTCGTTGGAATTGCGTAGATTAATATCGTTGACATCGTCCACTACAGCAATTTGGTAGAAACCGAGGCGGCGCCCGCAGGTGATCTAGAATAGATGGAGATAAAAGCGGTGTTTGCTTGTAAACAATGAAGAGAGGAAGGTCCTAACAGACAAGGCTGATTGTTGCAGAATCTGGTGTGACATTTCGGTTGACCTCCTACCGTGACATTGGTGTCTCAAACCAATATTCCGCGGTTGGTACCAGTAGTGTACTTAATGTCCAACATTGCCCATTCAAACCACAAAAAACTGAACGCATGCCAATTAAAATTGAACGCCTACCACAAACCAATTACAAATGCCAATTAAAATTTCGATCATGAGCCAATTAAAAAAGTGATGTCTAGAAATTAGAA
>JAAXYW010002432.1:0-15334 GCA_036851895.1 Orthonychiurus folsomi | reverse complement strand
GGGCTCGCATCCACCCTGACTGACTACTTTTGCCATGCTAGTCCATGCATTTGGTCGATTATTGTGTTTCGTGTATCCAGGTACAAGGATTGTGTGGTATGGGAGTATAGTACATCTATTGTTGGCTAGCAATGTTTTAAACCCGTCCTGTATAATGGGATTCCTCCAGCAGGTCCGATGGATCCTTCTTTTTTTGGAGGGATCAAATCCCATAATAAAACAGGTGAACGCACCTGCATGCGGTATGCATAAAATATAACATTCAGGAAAGGGTGACTACGGTGGCGGCGGCGGCAGTGAGAGTGACGGCGACGGCACGGCAAATGATTCATTCGAGAAAAAAGGAGTGGACATTTGAAGATGAGCTGTGCGTGGAGGGATTCGCAAAAAATTGCAATTCCACATGCCATACCCACAACAAACGCTCAGGTCAAAAACTCGTAAACACTCTGAGTATTTTTTATCTTAGGATCTGGCCAAGATGCACCTGGATGCGTGGGTGTGGGCAGTGGGGGCTCAGGCCCTTGATTTGAGTTGAGTGACTGGTGGACAACGTGGGATTTGCTGGTTGGATACAATTGGGCATGGAATTTGTAGTTAATTACAAATGAAATCAAAGTACTCTAATTGGAAGGGGGACGAGCAAGCCGTTGCTCGCTTAAATTAGATGTAGCATGGAGAACTTGAATTTGCGGTTTGGGCATTATAGATTATTCAAATGGTCGAAAATTATGCGCATAAAATTAACAGTCATAAGAATTTTTAAGAGAACAGGACGACTAAACTGATTACCTTTTTGTACCAAATAATTTAAAAAAATAATTGGTCTGGCGTTGAGTAGTTTTTACATTAGCTTGAAAATCCAAACCCTGCCCTACCTTGCATTGCATGTCAATTTCCAAGCAAGATATCGCATCCATTACGTCCACGTCCTCCCAATCACTTAAATCCACCCCAATAAAACTGCAGTTCCTTCAAATTGACAGGGGGCAAGTCATGGATTAATATTGAGAGTCATTAATCTACCTTTGATTTCACGCCTCCAATGAGTCAATCAAGGATTGGGTTTGATTGGACTCCCTTAATCATCCAAGGTTAACTAATTTGTATCATGCATGAATATCCTTTTCCGAACCATGCCTTACAGAATTAATGGCAAGAAGTAAAAAGTGAAGCCAAGAAAAATGCTAGGAATGAGTGAAGAAATAAAGAGTTGATTGGGGATTGGTTTTTTCGACAAAGGCAGACCTTCAAATCAGCTGACTGGCAAATGTAGTCCAAAACGGATGTACATGAGTGAAAACTTGGACAGGGCTGAAAAACTTCTTAAAGTTTTACAGAACCATTGCTACCCGTAATTGAGGTTAGATTACTTAACACCTTTTGTATAATCCTATCTAAACAAAACATTATTTATAGAACATCTGCCTATTTTTAAAACAATACTTTTGACTACATTCTGCGTCTGAATGGCAGAGTTTTGTAATAATGATATAATAATTGGAAATAATAATTCAAAATTCGTAACTTTTAATCGAATGAGCCTACGCCATCTGAAACTGTAAAGTTAGCTAAACTTGTATTTTCATAAAAATTAAATAGTCCATGATGGCTTAGTGTAACACATTTTCCAAAAAGAATGTATTTCCCATCGAAGAAGCAAAGTGCACTTACCATAGTTGTATTGCAGATAAGATTACTTTTCTCTTTATGAACATCCAAGAAGCTAAAAGTGCCCAAGTTAAAGGCAAAGGTACTTGGATTTTTTCCTTATTTCTCTACGGTTGACTGACTGAGTTGTTAATAAATCGTAGGGTGAAGATGGGGGATGAACCTTGCTTGCTTGCCTCCAAAAAAAAAGGAGACGCATAAGACCTAAACATAAAATATTATCTCCGACCTTACCAGGTAACAATAAATGAAAAGAAAAGGGAAGTCCAAAAAAAAAGGAGACGCATAAGACCTAAACATAAAATATTATCTCCGACCTTACCAGGTAACAATAAATGAAAAGGAAAGGGAAGGTAAGGGACAGGTGGAAGGCACGGCAAGGTATAAAATCCCGGCAGATGATTTCAATCCCTTTGAACGTGAACTTTCAACCGACGATGTGGGCATGGGCATGCATGCACATTTAGCATTAGAATTGCACGATTGCAAAAATTGAGCAAAAAATCTCATTTCTTAACTGACTGAATGGCAGGTTCAGGTCGGCAGGTGTGCCTAGCCATAAGGTCCGTGTCCGTCTTGGAAAAGTTCGTTAAACACCGAATTGCGACGCCAAAGGAAAGATAAGTCACGTTGCTTGTCTTCTTAACGAATTTTTTTGACTTTTACTGCACTTTGCAATGTAAAAAAACGCCAAGTACAAAGGAATGGTTGCAACTTCAGTTAATAAAAGACATCCAGGTAAATTTGATTGTTTCTTTAGCTGGTAGTAAGTTAGCCGGCAAGAAGAGATTTCCCCCAAATAAACGATTGATTATGGCAAAGCGCTAATTGCTTGTCCCGAAAATCCCGATTTGAGAATTACAGGGAGTCAATTCGTCGTTGAGGCTTTTATTTAANGTCCCGAAAATCCCGATTTGAGAATTACAGGGAGTCAATTCGTCGTTGAGGCTTTTATTTAATTTTGGTTATTATATATTGATGCGTATAGGTAGGTATAGTTTCTTATGCTTGTTCAAAGCTCTTCAAACCTTGTCGTTTCGTGGGATTATTTTTAGTGTAAGTTTTCCCGCCACATCTTTCGCTTTACACACGGGCAACAAAAACCCTCAAGAAAGGAAGTACCCTTTACGAAAAACTTAAGATGTATTACACTTTTCCTTTCATCGGACGGAACTGTTAGGTGTATTCATATGCTATCAGAACTGACAAAAAAACCCCCAAATTATGCCTAGCTTTGCCCAACGCACCAGCCCGGTTTCTCACACATCGCCATCCTGACAATGGGATTACCATGACCAACACTACCACCTTATTCCATTGAATTAAATTGAGGGATTACAAAAAAACACGACTGCAAGGTTCCCTCTCACCTGGAGACATGACACAGACAGTGGATGGCATGGTATGCTCTTTTGTGCATTTTGTTATTGTTATCATTACACTTTCCTCACTTCGCCAGACGCAAACGTTGGTTCATTCCTCCGATTGCAATTGTACGATTTCAAATTAGAGGCTTCTGAACCGGAAGTATTAAAAATTTGGCTGGAGGGCTGCCGCTGCCGCAAGTAAAATGATATCCAATTGCATTGATTTATCTGAATAAATTTGAAGGATAAGCAAAATGAGTAGGAATTCCAAAGTGAATGCAATACATAGTGACAAGGCTGGGACCTGATAAATATGCAAATTAGGTCATCAAGATGAATGGGGAATAAAAATTAACGAACCCAACTGCCACCACTTTTACAATCATTTAACCCTAGCGCACTAACGAACGACGACGACGGCAGGGCACCTGGTTTGCTCCAACCAAATGATGTACGTTACCCTGTGTATCATTAACAGACATACAACATACTGGCAGGTAAATGCTAATGCTAAACGCCTTGCCTTCGGCAACCCCGCCCAAGAATCCTGCATTGTTGGAGGACTGTGAATAGTAATGAGGGCGGGGTGGAAAAGTATTATGTCAAACCCCGTGGAGGAGAATAGACCATATTAATTCCGACATCAATTGACTTTACCACACACAAACAATAAAAAATGCATTGCTCTTATTCTTGACTGGAATATGAAAAAAAAACGTTCTTCAAGACGTTCAGATTTTATTTAAAATCTACTTCGTACTGAAGAAATATATTAGTACTTGGCATTTGGTCGTGGTCTTCCTTCAAATTGAAAACACAGTTTATCGAAGTAGTCTTCAAGTCTTTTCGATAAGTCGCAGTGTAATAAAATGTAATACAAATGTAATGTGATAGAATGAGGAATTAAATGCAATGCAGCATACAAAATATAAATAAGAGGTTTCAGGCTGAGCACCCGAACACCTTCATTAGTCACTAGTATTAATTTGGCACTATGCTCGTATCCTCGCTGCCGGATTTCTTGGTTCTCTTCGTGTAAATTCCATGGAATCGTCTAAGGTGTGACTTCAGTGAAGCGTCTCCTTGACAGATCCGAGAACAAAGATCACATTCTAATGGCGGTAAGCCCAAATGAGTTTCTCTGTGCCTCCTTAAATTGGATTTTGAGCAGTATTCCCTACTGCAGATGTCACACGTAAATCCGACTGCTCCAATTTCGTATTCACCGGTGGAAGAGAGGGAGATAGAATCCATATTCAATTCGTTTCCTGGCAAAAAATCCAAGAAGTGTAATTTACCAATGATAAGGTACTTCTGCAAGTAAGGAGTCCCTATCACCTGAATTATCCCAAAATCTAAATTCAATCGGGTCTACTGCAGAATTTTTAATTTGCACCACGAAACGCCTGACGATACGAAACTAAGGCGGTTGCGCCTTTGGGTGCGAACCTTTCACAAAACTAGCTAATTATTTCTATACTCAAAGAGATTTCAGACAATGCAAAATGACCAAATCTAAGTTATTTCTATTTGCCTCAATAAACTACACAAGAAACCTCATGCAACTTAAAACTTCGATTGATTTTGAAATGCTGTCAACAAATGACAAGTAGCAACTGTGCTTTTTCTAATAACAATCCAGAGAATCATTTCTTCTAAAGCATAATTTCCACGTGTGTGTTTTATTGTATAAAATAGTTTATGGTTTGGCCACAAAACGTAAGAAATTCGGTTAAATCGGGTTCGTGAGTCAAGTCGCAGCGCTGTCAACTTTTCATACACTCGTATAATATCATTTTAATTCATCTGTCTGGAGCTTTGTTGTTTGTATTGCACTTGTAACATTTGAGGACACATCTTATTAATACCACGATATTCTTAATCACAAGAAAATTTACACAGCCTGCTCTGGATGAACAGTTCTAATATGACGAGTTACATGAGATTTTTTGGAAAGTTGTTTGCCGCACACTTTGCAATGAAAATAACCCAAATGGAAACGTTTATGATCCTTAAAGGAAGCCAAGTTCCGGTAACTCCGTCCACAGATTTGACATTTGTAAAGTTGTGAACTCTGGTCCCAGTTCTCGGTTTGTTGAGAGTCTAGATCAATGTCACCAACATTTGATGTTTCCATTCTAGTGTCACTTTCGTCAAAAAAGTTTAAGTTTAGTCCTAAGTCAAAGGTGTCGTCAGCTTCCGTTCCAGGGTCCAGAGGTCCGAGGTCACCTACCAAAATCAAGAAAATTAAAAAAACTAAGGTGACCATGAGTAAATCTTCTTTTCGTCGGCTACCGAGTTTAATAAGTGTTAGAAAGATGATCGTCGTCTGAATGCCATAAGGTATAGATGTTCGAATAAAATAACCTCTTTTTCAAAATTTGAAAACAATCCTATTTAAGTTATAATGTCTGTATAAGATCTCCTGCATTCTTGAAGTTATAATGAATTCGCCTAAACAATGATTCCTGCCCCGGTCTAAATAATGAATTCACAGTAGCAAAGTGATATGTCCTAAGGTAGAACACATTTCTAACATGATAGAAATATTTATTTACACTTTGCTAATTTAGTTCTTACAATTAGTAGATCAGATTCATCAGATTAGTACAATACTATCCCATATATACTTTATCCATGGCCTCTGAACACAACAAAAGGGAATGTAACAAAAACTAATAAAAAAAAGGACAGGCTAACATTGAATCCATTTGTAATTTGCATGCTGACAAATCCACTTCTTAAATTTCAAGCCAAATATAAGTTCAAGCATAATTTCAATTAACAAATTAACAGTACCAATGTACAGGGTGGCCAGTGTGTGACCTGGGGAATGGTATCTCAGGAACTGCGAAAGACATACAGAGAAACCGAATACAGCACTGGAAAGCCAGTGCGAAGTTACATTAATGAGCCCAGTTTCAGTTTGGTATTTGGGTGCCCATATGCCCGAGATGCGCAATCTCCTTAAATCGGGAAATGCACGTGGCTGCATATAAGGAATGTCAGGCTGTGAGCCAGAAATTTTTCTGCAACTTTTTTTAAAACTTTATTTGGGCAATTCATATTTATTTTTAAAATTGAATATCAAAAACAGATTGAATTTATGAAAAAAAATTGTTTTTGATAGATAAATTTTTGAAAAACTCATCCGTCTGATGCCGTGTAATTCTTGTACAATTCCCGGATTGCGATTAGAGATTGCGCAAGGGCGCGCATTACCAAACTGAAACTAGGTTCATTAATGTAACTTCGCACTGGCTTTCCAGTGCTGTATTCGGTTTTTCTGTATGTCTTCCAGTTCCTGAGATACTGTGCCCAAGGTTATATAATAGCTACCCTGTACACATGAACAGGAAAATTTCTAAATTTCAGATTGAATATACCCACATTTAGAAAATAAACAGGTTTTTGAAGGTTTACGTGCAACTAATACAGACTTATGCGACAAGAATAGTAACATTTCAAAAAAATTAATTTAATGTTTTGCTGATTAGAACAAAAAGCTCATTGAAACATGTCATCTAGGATTCATGTCATGGCTTAAGGCAAAATTCTTCTGCCATCAATTTGATTGGTTGAGATTGTCTTCATAATTAGGATGCTGAGCAGCAATATGGGCCCGAGTATTAGCAATTTTGCTGAAACTTTTAAAACACACTGGACACCTTCAAAAATCAAAAATCATTAGAATGCAGTGTAAAACTCCAACTTCGCTAAATGTGTATCACCTTGTTAGGCACGGTACGGTATGGGATTTTCGATGATCATTTAAGGATCGCAGATGTTGGTAGACTTTTGAGCAGATGTCTAATATTATGATAGATGAATTAGGTGAATATTTAAATATTTTGGCCAAAATTATCAGAAGCAAATATACCACATCTATAAGACATAGCCGGTTCAGGAGTTTTATTTCCGCCACTACTGGAAATAAATCGGTTGAGAAAAGATCCTTTCCTAGGTCTCTTCACTGTACGTCCTTCCAAATCATTGAAATCATCCAGAAGTCCCTGAGTCAAGCTAAAATTTGGAGGGGCAATTCCAATGGGAAAAGCATATTTTCCACCCTCTGTTCCAGCAGTCCCATGTGAAGTTTCCTTCACAAATCGAAAATGCCTTTTTGGCTGCCCATTATCCAGAAACTGGACATTCCTTCCAGTCGCTTCATCGTAATCGCAGTCTAATTCCTCCTCATTCTCAAAGTGAGAGCTAATTTCAGGATAATCCAGTGGTTCTTGGGATAAATTCACATCTGCGTCCACAAATTCCTCCACTCCATATTCACCTGCTGCATCATCAAACAATTCCGTCTCCTGATTTCTTTTCTCAATGCGACTGATTACTCCCGTATCTCGTATTCCCTTGCCGGTAACGAATCTGCCTTTGTGCTCAACTGTGTAATTAAGGAATTAATCTAAATCAGTATTTATCAAATTCTATAGAACTCGATTATAGATAGGAGCGAAACTTTATCTGCGACCGTGACTCTTTCGAAATCCTGCATTTTAGTTAATCCTGACCCCACCTAACCCTAACTGTTATTGGACTATTGCAGTGAATATCTCCTCACACTAAGAAATGAGTATGGAGAACACAATAAAAATAGAGAGTGCACAATTTCTCAATTTTTTTTTCACACAATTTTCCAACATTTTTACAACCTTATATGAGTTCATAATCTTATGAGTGTATATAGATGTATAAGTGATAACAAATTAGCTGGTGTTCAGAGGAAACCACGAGAGCAAAATTGTCCTGCCAAAAATTAGCATTATTCAAGAAGACAAAAAAAAATAAAAAACACAATTGAATCGCCATAATATAATTGGCACTGAAAATCTCTCGGAATCTATAACATACATAACTCTTATCGTTTATGTGCCCGACTTAGTATTTACTTAGGATACCTGCCACTGAATTACGCTTCCATTTGTAAATGTTAAATTGAAATACAAACAACACAATTTCAAAATTCCAGCTTCGCAGTGTTTTGCCAACAAATACTACCTAATGTGGGCAACAATTAATTACTATACGCCACGCGCAGTGAGTTATATATAAATTGTCGAATTGAAACGTCAAAAAAATCCTTCGAAGAAAACAAGTCAAAAGTTTGAAAAATACAAGGGATATCCTTAAAAATTAATTGGAACTCTCATTTGCACTATCATCGAAGCCGTCATCCTTCAAACTTGAAAAATTGCCCATGATGACAATAGAGGAAGCGAGCATGTCCTTATGAACCGTGGAGATGTGGCGCTTCAAATCCCTGGCTCGTGACATAGTTTGAGGGCACCACAAACACTTGTTCATTTCTTTCCCTTCATGAATTTTCAAATGAGAGTCCAGGGAGCTTCTACATTTATATTTTTTGTTGCAATAATTGCATGGGTACCACAGTTCGTCAAAAGCATTGGGATTTGGGACCTCTCCTCCGCCTGCCAAATCTTGGAGGTCAAATTCTGGAAAGATGGGTTCTGGTGGTGATTCAGGCATTTGCGGCTGGAGTTTTAAATTTGGTTTTCGACTATGTTTTGTTGAGGTAGGCAGAAGTCCCCCTGTTGCATTCTGGGCATCCGTAGTAATTTTTCCTCCAGGCGGTGGTGTACTTGGAGAGGGTGAACCCAAACTTTGATAAGAAACAATGCGAAATGGACTGTCTTCAGATGCAATCATGACTTCTTCACCATCAATTGTGATCATTCCCTCCACTTCAACAACATCTTCATCCTCAACGAGGTCCACCAATTCAGTTTCTGTAAAGTAGCACAAATTGCCCAAAGTGTTCTTCATTTTTGGCTCACATTAAATAAATAGAAATCCCCCGCAATCATTCCGAAAGCTAACTAATCAGCTCTAATAACTACCAAAACTAGATTAGAAATGATATATGGAGTCCTAACCGACAATATTATATTCGACGCCTAATCATAAGAATAACGGACTTCAAAATCAAAATTGAGGACGTACGATTTCAACAAAACACTTCAATATAAATGTCAATCTGTAATCTGTAGATCAGCTAAAATACTGTACTAGTTCACTAGTTGCGCAGCTGCTTATAAATACCACTTTTTAAAAGTACGAACATTGAGATCAAACCGGCTACGTTTAAGAACACGCAATTGCACGACTACCCGTATAATTAGTATGGCCTTTGGAGCTGCATCTGCATTATCCAATCTAGAATTACTCAAAGCACGTGGCACAACGCCCAAAAAAAAACTGGATTTTTTTAAATATCAGATCTCATCAAAGAAATACGGACTTAACATTCTCAATGCATATTATGTCAGTTATAAATCTACAACTTTATGACACCCTGAGATTTAAGTTTGAAGATGTATAGGTCATGAATCATTGAATATAATCTTTTGATCTATCAGATGAGAATGGTGAACTTTCTGATGAGCATTGCGGTTCCCTATATTGGAAAATACCTTATTACAATACATGCAACTCGTTAAATTTAAATGCATTTTTTGATGAGCAATTAGTGTCTGTTGGTGCAGAAAAACACGATTGCAGCCCTTTTGATTGCATTGGTAACTTGTTTGCTCTACATTGCCATCTACTGCGGATCCAGAGGATTGAGATGCTAAGGGCAAGGGGGTTGGTCTGGTGAACAATCTTGATGATGAACTTTGACTACTGGTGGACTGGGATGGGTCACTATTCCTTTTCTGAAAGTATTGATGTTGCTGCTCCCGCCTCATCCTTTGTAAGCAGCGCAGTTTGGAGTAATACGTTTCCTTCTTTCTGGATTGATAGAATTTTTGTTTTTCCATCCAAGAGGTAGATGGCTGGGCTTGAAATTGTGGACTACTGGATGCGGCTGTTGAAAAGGTTGGGATTGCAAATGCTGGGCGTGGAAGTACTGATTTTGTAGACGGATTGGAGGAGGAGCTCCCATTTCTTGAATAATCTTGTACAATATCAATTTCAGGCCTTGACTTTTCCGGACATGAATCTCTCCGTGATGGATCTGCATACATACATCGGACATTTGTTTCATTTAGGCCAATCCGTAGACCTCATGCCCAGTGCCACGTCACACCACACACAAAAGCAATCTCGGTTTTAAAGATCCGGGTAGTTTTACTACGGTTGAAACTTATGAACTATGCACAAGACAAAGTGAACTAAAATTGAGCCGAAAAGCATGCCAAATGATAGAAGCACTCGTCCGGCTCCACTGATTTGAGTCATGATCCTATATTCCTACCTGCCCTATCTTAGACCGATACCTATTCAATGATCTAGACAAATCCCAATCCGCTGTACAAAATTTAGAACATTTATTATTACAAAAAACACGAGAAATCTGTTAATAGTGGTTAAGATCAGAAAATCCAAGAGCGACGGCACAATTCAAATCAAAGTCAACTAATACTACTAAGTATAGTGTGGTGAATGGTAAGTGTGAACAAGTAGCGCAGCGGTTTTCCCTCAGCTAATAAAATGTGGACTCGTCATTCTGAATTTCAAACACAAAACGGCCAGCAACTTCCCGTGGAGATTTCCCATGGACTGTAGAATACTACAATTCAAAGATTATTTCAATAGACAAAATAGTGGATAGTTTTAAAAGACGATCTAAAAATTAATTACATACGTGTGCACGCAGATTTGATACATTTGAAAGGGTCTGTGAGCAAATTCGACACTAAATGTTGTTAAACAAGAATTATTAGAAACGATAGATGGTTTTTGCTTAGAAAATAAACAATAAATGTATCCACGTACTTGTGTTGCGCCTTGATGGACTTTTCTGTGTTGAACAAGTGTACACGAATGGACATATGCTTTGCCACAAATTTCGCACTTGTATGGTGCTTCAAGGCGCTGCTGGGAACGTTGAACTGCTGACCCTGATGTGGGAGTAGCTGTAAATCCTCCACCTACCCTTGACATTAAATTTGTCCCTCCGACTTTGGATCCCCTTGAGGACACCTCTAATACACGAATCCCATCATCCGATTCATTCCCCATGTCAAATCCATCCTCGCAATCATCCAGATCGACTCCATCCTCAAATTCCACCTCATCCTCATCCATTTCTCCTTCAAATTCGTCATCATTACCTCCAGGTATTTCAATGTGATGGGGGGCTCTTCTGAACATTCCAGTTATGGGGGTAGCACTTGTCGTACTTGTGATCCGGATTGATGATTTCTGGTTTGGGGCTCGATTTCGGAGATTCCTTTGAGATGAACCTATGTGTCAATATAATATGCGATTTGACTACCTTGGATGGAGAAACTCAAAACTAAAAGCTTTGTTTGTACGATTTCCTCTTCCACCCTGTCCTTTTCCTGCCTATCGAACCCTAAGCCTTAATCCAATCAAAACTAACTGCAAAACAAAACTCGACACTTAAAATCCTTACTTTCATTTATTTCACGACTTAAATCCATGAACTTAAAAGTGTCAGACAGAATTCGTCACTCTCAGCCTCCTTCCACCCTGCAATGGAGTGGCTTTGATTGCCTCATCATGAGTCATCCCATGATGTTGCTGGAAATGATTTCGCAGGATAGAAACAGTTGCTAGCGTATGCCCACATAAAATGCAAACTGTTTGTCCCAAATGAATTTTGCGATGATTCATAAGGCTAGTGGAATGTGCATAAGATTTCCCACAAGTGCTACATGTGTATTGCCGTCGTTTAGTTAATTTCCTTTTTGATTTTGTCACTTTGTTGGCCATTGGTATGGTAGGCGTAGGGGCAAGAAATTCTACTGCGTATGATTCTCGAAAAAGAAGGAATAAGTTGCGGTTGAGTTTGGATGAGTGGGGGAGGTTCCATTAGAATCCTATCAGAGGCGGTCATCCCCAAAGGGTCGATTGGCAACATGGATCTTGGAAGATGAAGAGGACCTGTCCAACAAGTTACAGAATTTTATCCACGAGAACTGCACATAATCAACCACCACGCAACCCACTCCCGCACTAACCTTAACCGTCAAATTTAACAAAATAGAAATAAAAATTGCCACTGAACAAAGCTAACCTAATTCCTTTCGCCTCTGTCAGAGCCCTGAAGATTGGATATCTGTCGAGCCTCCAAAAGGGATTTGTCATGAACTCCAATTAAATGGTGCCTCAGATTCGCCATTGTTGATAATGTTTTCCTACAAAGGCAACACTTGGTTGCTCCAAGATGAATCTTCTTGTGATCTCGCAGACTCGAAAGTCGAATAAATCCTTTCCCACACTCACATGAGAATGGGAAACGAAGCTTGCTGTTATATTTCCCTCTGGTAACGACTCTTTGAGCTTTTTTCTTTGTGGTCTGACTCGCATCAGTGCCGCGAGCGATTTCGGTGTTTTCCAATTGAGGATTTAATAAATTGAAGCCTGGATGAATTGAGGAATTTACCACCCCGGATGCATTGATCAATTCTTTCATGAAAAATGGATTCTCGAGATCTTGATGAATTGACGTGTTTGCAAATTGCTGATTTCGTACAAATCGCATAGAGGGAATGGAGTGCTGACTTATGGTTCCAGCTGCTGTGTAACCTGTTTTTCAACAAATGCTTTGCATCAAGCAACAGATACGTAATACGAAGAATGACTTCTTAAATATTGCCGAAAATGTCACCAATTAACCATAATCATTCATTAACCATTCTGTCGTAATCTAACCTCCGCGAAAAACACACAACCAATATTTCAACAAACTTTTAAGAACAGTGTTTCGAACGATGTAACACCCAGGCGTATGCTTGCAGAATAAAATGACCAGAAAAAAAATCAAAAAACCCTTCGCTAACATACCTTTAAGAATTCTTTGCAATATTTAATTGTAGGAACCTAATTAGCGAATAAGTAAACAGTCTTGGAAATGTTTTGAGGTAGTTAAATTAGCAGGCCTGACACTAATCAATATTTGAATGCAGCGAACAGCAGCGGGCTCAGAAAACTTTGTGAATTGTTTCGAGATAAATTGCTCTCAAATGTAGTAAAAAATAAGAATTTGTTTGTTTCAGCTTTCAAAAAAAGAAATCTAGTCCGGACGCGGAGCTTCCACAACAATCGGTGAATTCCCCTCAACCATTTCCGCATCCAGAAGTTCTAATGCAGCCCGTATATTTTGATTGTAGTAAACGCCAGATGATTTGTATTGCCTTCGCGGCGGGAGTGGCATCCCATTATGCACGTATTGTATGTGACTTCGTAAGTTTCCTACAGTGCTCAGCGTTTTATCGCAGAAAGGGCACTCAGTCTGGATAATGAAAAAATTCCAAACATTATTTACACGGAATACTCTTCACTCCTTCAAATATGGATTGCAAATTATTTACTTCGCCACGATGTTTCCTCATGTGTGCTGTTAGATTTGTCTTTAGCGTAAAGGTTTTTCCACAGGTGTCACAACGATTTTCAAGTGTCGAAGCCAGAGGATTCGAACCCGCCGCAGAAGCCCCACTCATTGGCGATGGTGAAGAGGAGTCATCATCCTCATCCGAATTTCCAAGTTGAAATCCAATGAATTGTCCACTGCAATCCTCAACATTACTCGGCTTTGGATCTATTTGTTGAGCAGACCAGCGTCGCCTTCCTTGGAAATCCGCCAATAATTTTGCCTGTCCAGCTGCCTGACTTTGAAATCTTGCGTTGGAAACAGACGTTACGTTCGAAATGATAATCTGTGGGTCGGAGTTGAATTGAGTAGGTAAAAATTGATTGAGGAGTTCCGGGACACGGAATTGACTTGGATGCAAGGGTTGCAAAGGAGGTGTTCGATCCGATCCATTATTATCTTCATTCTCATCATCATCAAAAAATGATCCTTCCATCATTTTACCTACGGACAACATTCATACTTTGCTTGACCCAATCAATCTTCTTCCAAAGGTAACATCAAGTTTATGTATATTTAGTTTCTTCGTCGATTTAAAATAAAATTTGCTTCTACAAAGCGAAATTACAAATCATTCGGGATGAGGAGTGGGAATCGCGATATGATACAACAGTAAACCAGTGGATTGTCAGACAAAAATGCATTGCAGCTAGCAAAATTTAACGTTTCCCACATTGGTGGCAATATGCTTAAATAATAAAAAATCCACAGACAAAAGCAAAAAAACCAATTAATGCAAATATTTTGCTTTAAATGTTTTGGATGAATATGATCAACGATTTCATGTTCGGAGCCATCCTATCATAACCTAGCCGACAGTCTAAAGCTACCTCATTTAAGGACCAGAACAATCCTCAACTTATTATTCCTCCTTCCTAAGACTCAACCACGAACTTCTAGAGAAATGAATCCGCCTAACTCTTTAAAAATTATTTGACACATTTGGATTGGATTGGTTTGAATGGAATAATTTTAGGCGCAATAAGTTTGTTCTCATATTATGTCTTTATGACTTCGGCAGCTCACACAACATTTTGACATTTAAACCTGACAAGATATTTGAACAAATTGACATGACTTGGACTTAGGATTTAGGAACCTTTGGCAGCATAGCAAAACTCATTGCATTATTGGCAAGATTTGGCGCTTTGGACATATAATATCCTCATTTTACTTTTGTTTCAAAATCAAGCACCACCTTCGTATTTCAAAAGTCACACAACTATTGTCCTATTTCTGCTCATTCTCCCAAGGATCAGAGAGAATTTATGTCCATATCCCCTGTTTCGGAAGATCCCTCCTGCATTTGCTCATCAAAAATAAATGACTGATCGCAGGTGTGTTGACTTGATACTGTGCAATCAATTCCACGCCTTACAAGTCGGCCCTTGCAATGTCTTCTGTTTGAACAACGCCAGTACTCACTATCACACTGCTTCCTGTGGTACGTATAAGAGTGCCTACCCAAGAAAAGGCGAGGGCGTCCTCTTCGAGTCACACCAAAAGTGGGTACTTCGCAGATCCTTATCAAATCCTCATCCTCATAACCTGATTTTATAAAATTAATGACCAGGGATTACTTACTGCATTATCAAAATTATACTCTTCCGGCCAAAAATATTTATTCATTGTAAGCTGCTACCTGCCTAATGTGGTATTTTGAAATCCTACCCAACCTAATATTTAACAACAATGGCATTGGATTAAAGTGAAAATTCCATTTAATTCCTTAACCCTCCCTTTACAAATAGTCCTCTTCGCGCAGGTCCAATAAACGAATTCACCGTGCTTTTTCGCACGTGTATGAGCTCTTCCACAAAAGACGAGTTTGGGAAAACCTTTTCTTGTCCGGGTGAAATAAGGGCCGACCCCTTCCCCAATATTGAAACCTACGGTAAAATAATTGGAATCATTTTCCATTCTT
>JAAXYW010002431.1:0-15337 GCA_036851895.1 Orthonychiurus folsomi | reverse complement strand
GTTGGGTCTTGAAGGCATTGCTCTTCTTCGTTCTTAATTTGTCTCTTTAGTTCCTGGTCGATTTGGCAGAGTCCTTTCTCACTGGAGCCAAGAGCTTGAGGTTTCAAGGCGTAGCTGGCAACCAGAGCAGAGCCTGAGCTCAATGGGCAGTTCTTTGGGCTCTTCATGTCACCAACCTGAAATAGAAAGAAACATCATGAGCAAAATGTAAACTGCATTAAATAGGTTTCCAACGCTACAGCTTTAAAATTGTCCCGAAGTTTTACCTTTTCTCCGTTGAAGTCACCACAAAGACCACAAGTGCGGTTGCGAAGTTGGTTGGATGCGAAGATAACAACGTATTTGGAGTTGGTGGCAACATCCAAATGTTGGGTGAATACTTGGATACCACCTTCATTCATTTGCTCAATTCGGGCAATCACTCTACCAGAATCCTTGGATCGGATGACACGGGGAAGAGATTCGACGCGTTGTCCGTTGATGTCAACTTGGAGCTTGGCATTTCCGAGAAGACGTTGTTGTTGTTGGGAACCTTGGCGAGGGCTCAATTCAATCTTGGTGCGAGCAGAGAGGAGGATCACAACCTTCTTCTGTTGCTCGGTGATATCTCTAACCAAGACGGAGACTGGGTGACGGCCGGAGCAATCTTGAGCCAAGACGTGGTAGCAGTTTTGAGCGGATTTCTCGGAGAATCGGTAAGTCACATTGTCAAAAGTGTTGATGTAGTTGGATTCCAATTGACAGGATGCTGTAATAAACCAAATCAGTCACAATTCGCCTGAGATTTCAATCTTTGTTTTCCCTTAAAATCTTACGGTCAGAGTCAGCTCGAAGAGTGCGGTCCCTAATGTTGTTACCCAAGCTTTGGGTAGCGGTGAGTGGCAAGAGAGCTTGAATAAAACGGTTGGTTCTCACTCCTTGGAAGGACAATTTGGAGTTTGGTTTGGTGATGTGCACATCCAGGAATTGTTTGTTGGGAGTAAGGTTGTACTCAACGCGGATTTTCTTATCGCCCGCGCCTTGGTGGAAGCGATCAGTGGAAACGTATGGGTAAAGGAATGCCTTTACGAAATCTTCGACATCATCGGTACGGTTGACGAATGGCTTGGGCATATCGGTGAACTAGAAAATTAAAAGAGAAATCAGCAACTTGAGAACGACCAGGAAATAGGAGCCGTAGAACCCTTACGGTAATCTTAAGATCTCCCTTGTTCAAAGCAGCGGCTTGGTGTTCATGCAACCCAGATACAAACTGGGGACACATTGAATCCCTTCTTCTCGTCTTCAGCGCACTTCTGGGCTTGACGGGATCTTGTTTGAGCCCATTCAGTCATCTTAGGTCCTCGTTGAAGCTTGCCTTGAACCTTGATTTCATGCGGCATGTTACTGCAGGTTTGACCGAATTGAATTTCAGCTGCAAGTTAGAATTATAATTAGTACATATTATAATGAACAAATTATAGGGCTTTCAAGTGTAATTGCTCACCCTTGACATTGACAGACAATTCGTCAGAGAGGAGTCGTTTGCGGAGGACCAAAAGTTCACCACGGTTAGCCCATTTGGGCGCGTCGTATTCTCCTTCGAATTCAACACAATAGTCTGGTTGGGTCTTGCTGTTTGGTGACGCAACAATAGCTTCACGAAGAGCTTGCAGAGATTTTGAGCTCTGTGGAAGAACCTTGGCGGCTTCATTGGCAGCGTCACCGATGGCAGCTCGAACGTAGAAGCGACCGGAGGATTTGGAGAGTTGGACCAAATATTGGATTGTGGATGGGCTTCCCTTCTGGAGGATCTTCTGAATGGTTCCCCTGCCATTGGCAACTGGGCGAATTGGAGTGCGCTTACCAATGATGGCAGCGGAAACAATCCAACCATCTACAATTTTAAAACATTGATAGAAATTGTTTAAGTTTTGTTAACTTAACATTTCGACATACTTTGGGACATATCTTCGGAGGAGTGTGTAGCCCCGGATTCAGAGTTGGAATCGTGTCGGCGTCCTTGGGATGATTCATTGTCTTGCTCTCGAGAGTTGTCTTGCTCTTGTTGGGATGAGCTGTTTTGTTGTGACTCAGAGGAGGCACTCTCTTCAGAGGATTGGGAAGATTGCGATGAGGAATCCTGCCACAAGTCCTTGGAGCTTGCGCTTTCTTGGTATTCTGCAATAGATTATTAGCATGTAATATCAAACCAGAACACTAGGAGAAATTACAAACTAAAACTCACTGCCGGCAATGACGAATGCGATGGTCTTGGTTTCGGAGTTGGCAATGTCGAGGGTAATGCGACGCTCGGCGTATCTGACCTGTCGGCCTCCCAACCATCCGAGTTGGAAGAAGCAAGCCTGGGAGTGGAATCGTTGCCAAAATTTAATCCAGCCAGATGATCGCTCGTTTTGCTCATAGTATTCGCTGATTTCTTCGGATTTGAATGCAAATCCAAGGGCCTTTTGGCCAAATTCAAGCTCCCTCTTGAATGGAGTTCGGGTGACATGGACGATGGACATTTGACCTCCTTCCTTGTGTGTTGTTGGCCACAGGGAGTCCGTGATGATAGCGGTGTATGGCTTCTGGTGGAATGTGAACAGTGGGATTGGTCCGCTTGGTGCTCCTTGGTTCAATTGAGTTGGAGTGAAAGCAACGACAACCTGTCCTTCTTGTGATTTTCGGACGAGGGCACGGAATGGGGCTTCAATAACAAAGTGGCGTTGGACACCAGCTTGGTATTTCTTTCCGGTGAATGGAACCTTGAAACTGACTTTGGCGTGAGTCTTGAAGGCATAGATTGGGTGAATTTCAGCTTGGAGTTGGATGTCCTTGAAGGTATTTTCCTCAACAAGTTTCACGTTTCCGCGTACTTGCAGGAAGACAGGCATTCTGTATTAAGCATTCCATATTAAGAATTAAGCATGTTTAACGCATTATTAGTAGAAAACATTGAAACAAACCTGTAGTTGAAGGTAATTGGAGTACCGAAAGCGCTTGGCATTTCGATAACTGTTTCAGCAGCATGGACAATCTTTTGGTAGTTGATTGGGACGCCGTTCATCAGCTTTGGGACACCAAATTCTCTACCCTCTAAAAATTCGAAATAAACACTCGTGATTGAGCGAAAGCTACTTTAAAACATTAACTTACTCTTAACCAGATTTTCTAGCACATCCTCGTTGACGGACCAGAGACGCTCGATTTCATCTCGGATTTTGATCTTGAGAACTCCTTCAACGTCGTCGTTTTGTTCACGTCGTTCAATTCCCAAAATTTGATAGATCTACAATAAATGAAGTACATTAGTTATTGGTGTAATTGTGTAGATTTCTTTCGAATTTTACCTGATCAAGGTCCTTGTGATTGGCCTGGTCATATTTGTGGTTCTTTTGGTACAGGGAAAGAGCGTAAGATGCAAGTTTCTGGATGGTGTGTCCGTGGATTTGGAATTGAAGTGGGCTCACTGAGACGGCCTTGGCTCCGTATTGGACGATGTTCTTGTAGTACATGAAGTTGGGGACATTGCTGTCCTTAGATCCAAAGTAAGAGAATTGGTGGCTGTAGGTGGACTGGAGGTGCTCAGCAATTCCAGCGGAGAAACTGTTGCGAGACTTGGCATAACCAGGTGTGATTGGCTTGGCAAGGGCCAAAACAGCACGGGCCTTCTTTTGCCTAAAATCGACACAGATAAGAATTACAATTTATAATAACGCCAACACTGAATGGAGAGAAACAGAAATTGGGAAACATACATGTGGTATTGGACGGATGGAACATTTTGATCCAAGTAGGCCAAACTCTTGAGGGAGCTGTAGATGAAGGAATGGACTTCCTGGGAAGCAGCAAACCAGGTGGAGAGAGCCAATTGCTGCCAAATGGTGACATCAGCATTCGTGGTGTACAACAGAAGAGAAATGGCGGCCATTCGGACTTCTGGGTGCTCTCCGCGGTCAAAGGCGACGGATACCAAAACTGGCATAACTTCCTTCTCAACGACTTCGTCAGTCAAAGAATCTTGTCCGTTGCGGTCAACGCCGTGAATTTCGTTCAATGGAATGTTTTGGGTTGAGCGGGAGACAATAACGCGGTGCAAAGCAAGGATGGCGTTTGTCTTGATGTATGCGCTCTGGGAGTCGTCAAGGATCCTTTGGACTTGTGGAACAATTTCTCGGACTCCAAGATTTCCAAAAGCTTGCAAGTAGGTGATGGTCCAGTGAGCATTGTTTCCTTCCGTATCTTCCTTTGGCCAGTATTCCTCCAAGTTCTTCTGGAAATATGGGACATAGTCTCGGACGACATCCTGAACGTTTCCAAATTCACCGTATTGAGCAACTGGGTAGCGTGAGTTCTTGATTCTCAAGTTTACGTAAGCTTGGTGCAAGAGGTTGGACAAGGCCAAGACGGAAGTCGTCCTGAGTTGAATGTCGCTCTTGACGACTGTGGATTCAACAAGGGAGAAGATGGCTCTCAAAAGTTGCTTGGTTGGGGTGCGAACGTAAAGGGGGAAGGTCATGACGAGCTGGGCGGCTCGTTCACCGGTGATGTCGGCATTCTTGATCAAATTGATCAATGTGACAATAGCTGGGTTGGTTCCAGCGATGGCGACAGCATCCAAGTACACATTGCGGAAAATCTGATCTTCCTCAGTATGGCTATTCAGTGTATAACATTTAAGTCGTCATTCAATTAAAAAAATTTGAATGCTTGGAATGGTAATTTACCTCTTGGAAGCCACTTGGTGGTAAACATCAAGGATCTCAGAGGATTTGCAATAACGGATGATTCTAACGACGGTAGAGATTTTGGAGAGAGTCTCAGCTTCGGCCATTGCCTCCTTATCGTTCAAAATGTCTTGCACGATTTCTTGCATGAGGGCAACAATTCGTTTTAGCATGCCAGAAGATTGAAGTGGAGAGACCAACATTGGGTTCACTGGTGGATAATCCAGGGTTGGTTGGCGAAGGAATTCGTGTCCTTCGGCATCTGTAATCCAAAAATGCCTTAAAGTTGTTTCAAGCAATCGGATTTTGCTTTACACGTCAAGTGCTTAAAACTTACCGGAGCTGTAAGGCTTTTCATCTGACTCTTGTGAGTCCGGGCTTTGTCGACTATCCTCTTGTGAGTTTTGATCAACAGAAACCGAACGGGGTCTTCGCCGCCTTTGTTGGGACTGCGACTGCCTGTCTTGTTGGGACTGCCTGTAGTGCTGTGGACTGAGACTGCCTGTCTTGTTGGGACTGCCTGTAGTGTTGGGACTGTCTTTGTCTAACTTCGCTTTGGCTGTAGGTGGGTCTGTCACTTTCATCATCATTGCCTTCGTCAGATCTTCCTTCATTGGAATCTCCGCGTCTAGAAGACTGTTGTTGGTTTGATTGTTGAATTGGGCTCCTTTCTTGATCTTCCTCGCTGTTCTCATTCTCTTCCATGATATCGAAATAGGCATGTTGGAGCTTTCCTTGGCTTTGAAGTTGTTGTTCCTTGGGGTCAAAAGTGTAGGTTAAATCGTTAATGGTCTTGGAGTTTCGGATTGCTTCAACGCGTTCGGCATTAGTGACGGACAACAATGTCAAATTTTGAATGGTTCCGGCAACAGTGTTTTGGTCAAGTCGAAGGCCATAGTTGACTTGTTCTTCTTGTTCAACCTTCAGGATTGTGAATTGTTTGCGGTCCTTACCACAAGCCAAATACCGGGTGATGAGAGCTCGCTAAATGACAAACATATAAGTTCCATTAAAATTATGTTTGTAGACAGCAAAATGAAGCTGACAACAGACGGTGCAATTAAAAACTTACGGTTAGGGAAGCTCCAACTGTGTTGTCTCCAGCGCGGCCGTAAAGACCATTGCTGGTGGAGTATGCCAAAACAGGTTTCTGCTTGCAGGCGGTGAAGTTAACTGACTTGATGATTTCGTAAACTTGGTCTTGACGATCGCAGAAGGAGGCGAAAGCCTTTGGCCATGGAAGTTCTCCCTGGAAGGACTGTGAAAAGAGTTGAGCGTTATTTAACTTTATATTTAAATCTCACACTGCTCTAAAAGCAATTTATTGTGAATATTCCGAAGCTAACCTCGTGACTATCTTCCGCAGATTCGGAGTCGACACGTTGAACGAGTTGTTTGTAAGTGGCGAATTGCTTGTGGAGTTGTTGGTGCTCCTCGGAACTGTCTTCCTCATTTTGTTGGCTGTCAGCATTGTTTTGTTGATTTTCGCCAGAGTTGTTTTGGCTCTGATTATCTTGTTCCTGGCTCTCTTGGCTTTGTTGGCCTGGCTGTTTTTGTTTCTGGAATTGGAAGGGCCAGTCGAAAGGTCCGTTTTGGCTGATGGTGTAGTAGGTCTCGCATTCTCCGTGCACAGTTTCTTCCATTGTTTCATAGAAAAATCCAGACTCCTGGTTAGCCTCATCTGGACGAACAGAGTTGGTTTGACGGTTCAAGTTGCCGCTGAGGACAGTCTTGACGCCAGTGCTGTCCACGACGTAATTGGAAGCCTGGGCTTTCTTGATGTTGACACCCCATGTTGGCAGGTGGCTTGGAACAACAATGGATTCAACAATACCTTCCCGCATGTTGAGTTCAAATGGTTCCTCCAAGATCTTCTGGAGTTCCGGACTGATCTCTGCGGGTGTCTCGTTTTCGAGTTCGCCATCGCGCCAGCCTTGCTTCATATGGGAATTCAATTCAACGGCCTTGAAATCGGAGGGCTGTTGAATCAGAGATACACCTCATTGTTAGATTACATAGCTGTTAAATCAAATTTACAAAATTCGGATTTAATTGACTTACGTTCAAATGTATCTTGTTAGGTCCGGTGACGGTCAAGGTGATTTTGTATTGGACCTGAAGTCCAGCATATTGGGTCTCGATTGCGACACCAGAGAAAAGTCTTGCCTGGACGGCATAGGTGTACTGTTTTCCAACTTTCCAAGCATATTGGGTAGAGGATACATACCCAGCTAGAATTCAGAAATAAAATTATAATAAATTTTAAAATTTCACCTGGCTTTAATTTAACCTGATAATCAAAACTTAAATTCCACATTAGAAATATCAAAGATTACCAAGGCAGAGGGTCAACAGGCAGAGAGCTGCCTTCATATTGAAGGAATACGTTTAAATATCACAGAAAAAAGAGTGCAAAATTTACTTTGAATAAATTATGGGGATGGGAATTTCAGAAAATCTGAAGGCAGATCTGTCTGAAATCCGAGGGGAACTGTACCTGTGAATTCAGAAACAGTCCCTTTTTATACAACCTTGTCTTCATCGCCTCTCCCATTTGCAGAAATCCAAGTTTTTGAAAGCTCAGCAGATTATCAGATTCCAGATTGGGTTCAAATTCTTTGCAAATTCATCGCTTTGGATAAGCTGCGGAGCTGTGTTCTCCTAACCAAACTAGGAGATTATCACTTGTAGTTGACACCCACTGCTTGATTCAGCAGAACTAACAAAATGTCAATCAGCCTGAACCAGAAGAAAATCGACTTCATTCATTAACTGATATCCTTCAAAAATGAGAACGTTAGGATGTGATACAAAGTTGCTTAATCGGTTCGCGCTGCCCCATAACCAATGAAGGAAGACCTCAATGAGTAAAAATCTTATCAAACTTACTGAATGCATTAGTTGCAGTTTTTGCATTAGCAGCACCATTCATTCCAAGTTCCTCGCATGGCTACGCACGCCACCAAATTATTTTTGACCTTGGACCTCGATCATTCAACTAGCATAGAAATAAATGTATTAATTAGCCCTGTCATCTCTCTGGATGGCAGATGGTAATAAGGAAAGTTCGCAACCGGAGTTATAAACACCCGGGTAAGCCAAGCAGGAACTACTACAGTCTGTGGTATGCATATTGCGGTAGTAGTGGTAGCGTTGAATTACTACTACCTATAATTTAGGCGTGTTCTGCTTTTCTGGAAGTCAATTCGAGCTAATCAGGCCAGCAATCAATAAAACCAACACTAATTACGTTTTAGAGTTGCAAATTCCTTATTCATGCCGTTGGTATTGCTTAGTGCCTTTAGTTTTTGAGGGGCCAATACAATTTAGTTTAATTTTTGAGTCCTTGCTTATGCTCCATTTAAGATATTTATATTAGTTTCATTAAATATTTGAAATACATTATTATATACTGCACATCTGCACAAGCACATACTATATTATCTTGTTGATTTGTGACACATTCGAATTGGCATTTTCATTTTCCTCCTCATATCATTGCTTCGCGTGTACTTTGCCTTTGCTTCAAGGAGAGAAACAGTTATTAGATAGTGCTGGCAGAAAAACAAGATTAACCAATTGAATGAATCCGCGTTCATTCATAAAACCTTCTAGCTACATGAAAATGCAAGTCTCAGCTTTTTGTTGCAATTGGGTTAAATAACATGGTTAAACTGGCGCTATCTGCGCGTATCATCTTTCAAATTTGACACAAATGTATGATATGTGTATCAATTGAATTCATAAAGCTGCGTTACTTGTTCACTTAATCCTGTATGAGATTTACTCTGGTTTACTGGTCAGAAAACCAGTAAAGTAAACTCTCACATCAGGGAATAGGAACTAAAAGCTCTTTGTCAATAATGATTTATTTTTTCCACGTGAGTGTATGAATGAAGTAATGAGTGTTTTTTTTTGTAAACTCTTATTTAAAAGTTTTTAATTAAATTGACAAATTCTGTTCTTAGTCTGTTCGGCAAATTAGGACTGAATTACTCATTTGTATTGTACTCCGTATTTTGTGGGATTTTGATTGTGTGCCATATCTTATCGTCTCGGGACAGCTTGATGTCCATTTCTGTCAAAATGCAATTGCAAGGCTTCACTTTCATTCATGTTGCACTGCGCAGACAAGTGCCTTGTCTTTCTGTGTGATAGATGGTTTTCTCTAATCTCATTGATTGATACAAATTCATGCAACTCGTTAACTTATGAGAGATTCATCTTTGACGCTGATCACGAATAATCTAAATCTTAAGAGGAGAATGCAACGCGACGCGACGCAATGGACTTTGCCAATTTACCATCCAATACAATCTGTCCCAGCATGGAATGGATGGCATGAGCCAAACCCAAGCCTTATTTTCATGGATCTATATGGCAATTTGTACTTCCATCTCTATCTGATCTTCTGATCAGATCAGTCTCTCTGAAAAGAAAAGCCGTGTCTATCAGGATTTAGTGTTGGCTATAGACTTTCTCATTAGGTATTCAGGTTTAGGTATTCATTCATTCGTGAGTTTGATTGAGTAGAGCAAACATAAAAATAGAAATACCATGCCAAATCCCACCCGGCAGCAGAATTAAATCTGGAACGCAAAATATGTATAATTTTCGTAACCGGCTTCCTCAATTTTTTGAAAGTAGAATATTGCCACTCACGTTGTGCAGATCTATTTGAAGTAAAACGATGATATCCGTGTAAATGCAGAAGGCAATGATTAAATTCTTAATTCTTGCAGTAATTTCGTTGTACGAGGATAGGTCAACAATCTGACGTCGTGACATTTTAACACTCCGTGTCACCAGCTAATTGCCAACTTACAATGATACTTTTACGTAACTTGATTTCCTGATCCTTGTTATAATTTTGGTGGCTTAATAACGTGACGGTACATTGGCTAGTCACAGCCAGTACATGTTTGCGCTTAATGTATACAAAGTGAGATAAATATCCACGAGTAAACATGGAAATTATAAGACTTCGAAGATCCTGTCGGTCAGGAACCAAGTCGCATTTTGAATAAAGGGAGGAATTTATATAATTTACAAGCACAAGGTTCACGATTTACTTTGCGATCATGTCACGCGAGTGAAGCGTTCTGTTGACAGGAAATGCACATTAAATTATATTGAAAAACATTATATCATGCGCAATGCGAAGCTTTTACAAAAACCCCACATACGCTTGTTTTATAAAAAAATATAATCAAAACGTGAACATGTTGTTGTAATTTAGTTATTGTTAAAGTATAAGATAAAAATGTAATAATTTATTTGTAAAAAACACAAATTAACAAATCTACTAAAAATCCCAAATTTTCAAATTTTAGGTGCCTAAAAACTACCACGCCTATGCATATTTTGCAATTATTTCCAGATAAGTAAACCGAAAATCCAGTTGCCTACCTTTTTAGTGCATTTCGGGTTTTGTTCGGAAGTTTAATTTGGAAGGTTTGGTAGCCAATTTTGTTAGCAGGTTATGCCGAATGCACCTATGCGGAATTGAACTTGAAGTGGTACTCTTCCATTCTTTCAGTTTGTCTCCATTCCTTTAACTCAACATTTTCAAAATGTCAAACATTTTATGATTGCTTGCGTAAAATGTAGCAATTTTATATGCAACGTACAAAAATTAAATAAATTTGAACTTTCATTTTAATCCGTTTAATCAAAAACTATTCGTAGAATCCTTAATTCCACAATTGAGGTAACTACTGTTTAGCCTTAAATCTATTGAGATTTTAGGCATTGTATTACCAGGCCATTTAGTCCATCTATTTAGTTAAGAGGGTATTCATCCTTCATCCTTATGATGTATACTTCCTAAGCAATGAACTTCGATCACTTCAAAGAATTGGCGCTTCATGTGATCTACTGTGCACTGTGCACAGTACAAGTACCGCCGGTCAGATTCAACAAAATCCAAAGTACAATCGAGCACGTCGACCGAATTTGATGCTTAATCATCCACTTCAGTTCATCAAATTTTAACGAGCCACCCAGATCAAGATTTAACAAACAGTCTGCACTTCTGCGGTGCGGTGCACGACGCTAAATAGTAAATAAAGTGCACATGTGAATATGTCAGTCCATCCATTCACCTTCGCACCTGCCTTGCTTTTGCTTCGCAGTTTTCTTTTTCTAGCCCCACAGTTGGCAACTTATCATTAAGAATAAGAATGAAATCCGTTCGTCGGTAAACTTTGAATGTGTAAGACAACAATTGACACCGAAATGATTTCGGTCAAATTGAATCCTCTGAAGATGGGAATGTACAACACATATGACTTGGGAAGCATTGTCTCCGTTTGACACACTTCAACCATTCTCAATAATAGTCAATTTACAATTAGAGTATCATTCCAGTCAGACGGATGGACGACGTGCTACCGGCAATATGCTCATCCTTAAATGCAAATAACTTGCGATGGGAAACATCAAAGTGCATGTGTATTTGTGCGTGCGTGTGAATGAAGTCAAGTTAGGGAAGCAAGCACAAATCTGAGAGAGCAGCTCCTTCATTTTACAACGGCAAATACTTGGAGAATATAAGCTGTGCAGTTTTAGCAATTGTGCAATTTACATTCACACGGATACACACGCACGCCAAAAGTGTGCACAGTCAAATTCAAATACGGAAAGGGGATGTGTTCCCCTTTGCGAATACAAGACAATTACGTGTTTTTGTACAGAAATTCTTCAAGCCTTGGGCGACAGGAGATTAAGAGCATAGATTACGGCTTGTGAACAAGAGGATTCTCTTTTCATAAAACTGTCGGTGGTTAATTTACGGCAAGGATGGGACTGCAAACCGCGGAGTTTGTCAAGAATAGACCACTTTCTCCTTCACGATTAATTTATTTGGTGCAGCGGTGCCGCGCAATTAATTGTCAATTATAATCCGATATCTGGACCAGGACAGTTGCATTAAATAATTACTATTAAAAACATGCATTTTAGCACACATGCAGCAAATTTCATTTAAAAAAGTCTTCATTATATTTCTGCTTCTGCAAAATAACTCAGAATGTAATGTTCCGTAGTACCGCATTGTAACCCAGAGCACATTCATTCATTCACCTGGGCTGAATGGACGGTAATCTGTACTTTTCAATTTTGGAAATCGTTTTCGTACAAACACAGGCCAGTAGTCTGTAGATTACTAACGTCCTTGGTTAGCTAAATGAAAATCCGGGTCAGACTGTCAGCATGCGCATAATTATTTAAAATATGCAAATCTGCAATTCAAATCCAAAAATACGCTGTTGTCGCCCATCTTTAAAGCCTCATCTCATCAATCAAATCTAGGAAGACCTGACAAGTGACAAAAAGTGTTCGGTCCGTAGTGTAAACTAACTATAAAATAAAATACCTTTGAATATGAAACGGAGCACAGGGTTGTTCCATTCCCCCAATTAACACCCACACATATCCTAATTATGCCTAAACAGATGCGAAATACAAACACGTACGGAAGGCGATGTAGTAATTTAAAGCGAGGAGATATGATTTGCTCAAAGATTCTCCTTTTGTCCATGACATATGCAAATCCATTCCATACAAATTATTCATATGGACTTTACCGTGCTTGAATGCACTTCTTCTTTGCTACTGCATTAACATTAAAAACAACAATAATGAAAAGTGTTTGGGTTCCTTTTGTTCAACCCGGTCAACCTGAATCCCTTTTGCTCACACGCTAAACCTTACCTGCATATTTGACAGTGAATTAGTTCATTAACCCCCAAGGGAAAAGAAGATCCTTTTACCATTACAATCCTGCACGTTTTAAATCTTCCGTTGGCCTAACTAAAATACCGTGGCCATGCATGCAGGGGAAAGGAGTCGCACGTAAAGTCCATCGTGTAAACTGAACATCCGTCACTCAGCTCAAAAAATGAAAATGATGATGAGTACAAAAAAAGTGTATCACTTGTGCTGTCCATCTCATATTGTCTCCCTAAGATCACGTTTACTATTACCTTTTGTTCAATGGTCGGATTACTGGATTGCTGTTTGTAATTCAATAGAAAATCATATGTAGAAAATAAGTGTGCACTGTTTTTGATGGTTCAGGTCAAGTAGCCGATTAAAACTATGGAAGGAATTTATTTCTAGCGGGAATATATACTACTATATATTCCTTGTTAACTTATTTGCTATTTAATGACTAGCCCTTGCTTAATATTGAGTGTTATGATCGCACTTAGGCTTCTTCCTGTGAATTTAGTAAGCTCTTCAAAAATTGCACGCTTCGCTTACTTACACTCCTGTCTAGATTTAAGCGATCTCAGAAATATTTCTTATGTTAAGCCGTCATTCTCACCGTCATTTTCTGATTGATTCTGATTTTGCGGTTAGAAATCAGTAACCGTGGTAAGACTGCTTTAAATCGGTTATAAAACCTCAATTGTAGTAAGAAACCACTCACAGATTTACCCCGCACATGAATTTACTCCATTTTATTCGCAACAAGAGTGGAATATGTGTGCTATATAGACAAAAAATTCAGGCTAGTAAAATTTTAATTCAATTCGGTTCGGATATAATTAATTCTTAAGAACGTAGTATGACCTTACATTACGGCTAGGTACTTCTATGCCTCTAATGTTATATTTTTGTAAATATTTAATCTTAGTATGATGACTTCCGCTTTAATTATAGTTGGAGCATAACCAATTCATGCGCATCCGTGTCAAATACGTTGCCCATGCTGCTGGCGCACCTGCCACACTGCATTGCTGCAAAAACCCACGATTTCCGGCAATGTTGACGACGAGCAACGACGCCGCCGCTGACCATGCATTAGAATTGGCCATCACATTTAGATGATGTGAATGTACAAAATGTCATACCAAAAAGTAAGGAAGACGTTCCTCTACAGACCTAGTGCATCACGTTGTGTTGCTAATCTGACCATGCATTAGAATTGGCCATCACATTTAGATGATGTGAATGTACAAAATGTCATACCAAAAAGTAAGGAAGACGTTCCTCTACAGACCTAGTGCATCACGTTGTGTTGCTCATATGCTGCAATGGACATGAAGGTAGGGTGGAAGGAAGACGATGTTTTTGGGGAGAGAAAGTTTTTTAAGGGAAGAACGCGTAAAACGTAAATGCAAATACAAGGTGTTGGGGTGGAATTATTATTCGCAATGCCTCAGATCCTTCAAACGGTCTACATTGTTGTTGGGGAGGAGAGTGTAGTGGCTGGGGACAATAATTCACAACATTCGTCAGTCCGGGTGCCAGTTGGAGTTTGGAGAACAAGAGTGAAGCATTGTACGAATTATTAAAAGACGGCGCAGGAGGAGGTAAAATTGTACCAAGTTGCAAGTCCTCCACTCCGGTGGACCATCTCATTGTTGTCAATTGACAATTGACGTTCATCTGTTGTACTCCCCTGCCATCCGTCTCCCCATGTAAATGGTTGGATTTGAATGACAGGTTGACAGGCACACGCACAGGTCCCCGTTTTGTTTTTCTCACCGCAAACGATCCACTCCAATCAAACACATTCGAAGGATTTCTTTGATTGCGATCCAAATTTGTGAATATTGCTTCATGGTTTACGTGTGTGGGATATCAAAATCAATCAAAGATAGTCGCTGGAAGATACGAAAAGTGGGAGTGCTCGTTTTGGATTGAATAGAAAAAAACTCGGTTGATTGCCAGAAACAATGGAGAACCGGAAGAGAACTAGTGTGGGTGCCGGCCTTTTCATCTTCACTCTTTTACAGGTAAATAAACGCAATTTGACTACTATAAATAAAAGGAAAGAAGTTGAGTTAACAACAAGCAATTTCTTGATTAAAAAGGAGATAAAGGTTTCTGTCCGATTTATGTTTAAAAACGCATTTTCTAGAATTTTAGGCGCCGCGTCGCAGTTAATTTCGTACTCCAGCAATTTACTTTGTGCGGACTACTGCATTTGATCTGGAAATTCATTATCACCTGACTGGCAATGAATTTAATTTCTTACCAGTGTTTAGTAATTGGCAACGTAAATAACATAAATGCTAAGTTATCTTTGTTTAAATAAAATTATGAGTACTCAAAGCGTATCCTTCTAATCCCACACGTTTGCCCTTGTCCATAAACGGAATTTGTTTTGAATTCGATTCAAATTCGGATTAGATAAATAGTCATTTGTTTCTACAAAGCCTCAAAGTTGTTTCAGGGTTTATTTTGATAATGGTTGATGCGATTGACTGCAATTTAAATATTGTCTTTGCTGACTTAAGTACACGATCCATCAATCATTCCGGTATTGAATATATGTATTTACAGCCAACTTGGTGGGTGTTACCTATATTTGCATGCTCCATTAATCCTTCAATCTAGTTGTGTCTAATGTTAATTTTTTTTTTCATGATTCTATTGGCAGCCGTTGTTGTTAAAGCGGACACGATTTCTTTCAAACCTGCTACAAAAATATTTATTTCTATTATTTATGTATTTTGGCTCTGACGTTTATTTTAAGAAATTAATTATTTTCAGTAAAAAATTTTCTTAAATTCATTAGCGTATTTGTTTAAAATGATTTATAGCGCATTTACACTCCGTTGACAAGTTAAAATTTTGGCTGCGCTGGGGGGGGGGGTCAAACACGGGGCATTACG
>JAAXYW010002430.1:0-15340 GCA_036851895.1 Orthonychiurus folsomi | reverse complement strand
CAGGATAGGATGCTGGAGAATTCTTTGATATAATTTGAATTTCTCATCCTCATCCGTTTTAACCGGTTGTTTGTGGCGTTGCTGGCGGATGTGAGTTCAGTTGACTCGCCTAATATTCTGCTAGTCTCAATCATTGCATTGCCATGCCATGCCATAACTCAAGCCACACACACTTGTCGCTAAACAATTCGGATTTTAAACTACGTACTACGTACGCTTTAAACGCTCGAACGCTTTAAACTGCATTAACACATCGATAACGCATCGTTAACCCTCGTAGAAGCATTAACAACATACCATCTTCCTATTCAGACCAGATACACAAAAAATCCTATTGAAGGCTAAGAAATTGGGGGCGGCTCGCCATGCCTCTTATGACAATACACAGCTCCTTGCCACTTGCCATACAATATCTACTTCTAGAAGAACCAAAGACGTCAAAACTGAAAGGGTGAGTTTTCTTATTGCCATTGCATTGCCTTCATTCGGATTTCTCTTGGCTCGACTGGATCATCCAAGCACTTCACATTATAGCATAGCCGGCATCTTCATCCCCTTAACAATTTTCCCCATCCCTGCGGCCAAATCTTATTTGATAGCTCTTTGCCTGCCGGTATGTTAAAAAAATCCTTCTTCAACTGGATGCCATTCCCCCCGGCTTTTATTCTGCATTTGGCATTACCATTTCTACTTCCATACATACAATTTTGCTTGTCCATCATTAACACAGAATTTTTCCGTTTACCCGAACCCACCATCTGTTCCACGTCCCGCCCGAATTATTAACATAATTTAGTCTTTTTCGAGTATCACACAAATCCGTGAAATTGTAAAAGTGCATTAGCTTTACCACCACAGGCTTAAAGGATTTGGATAGCCAGTGGAACACATACGGAGTGCAAATTTACATATCAGTACAAGTACACTACGGCGTATGAACAAATACACACAAGTACTTGTACGTACGCGTACGTACGACGTACAATTCTGATTTACCTCTATAGCATAGTACATAGGAAATAACGCCCACACCTCCAACTAACTTAAAAGGACATTAAGGTGATCTTCCTGTGGATTTGTAGGTAGTCCTGTGCCTACGTCTAGTCTGTGTGTGGTTTCTCTTTTCTTCCACAGGCAGTTTAGTTCCCAGCCTCGAAAATAATTAACGGTGAACTGGGTCCAAGTCATTACGCACGGTACGACGGGCGGGTGCGGCGAAGTGTTGTTGGGAGCAACATGGCCAACAAAAGTGAATTTTGATCGGATTTGGTGTTGGAATCTGATTTATTTTGAAAGGATTTGATTTACACAAGTGAAATACATAGTTTATTTGGTAAGAAATGATGAACGATTCAGGGAATCCTAATGCGGGGCCAGCCGCCGGTCAAGGACAAGCCGGTGGTGGTGTTCGCCCGGTTACGACAACCACGACGACAACAACGACGACCACGAGGAATTTTGATTGGGTCAAAATTGATGTGAATTATTTTGTGACGCTGCCCGGGATTTTGAAGCTGGTTCAGTGGGTGAGTCTGAATTTTGAATCTATAAAACATTTAATAGAGTTGGTTTCCAATTTAAAGCAAAATAAAATGAATTAAAAAGTCCTGTCTACAAATACATACATATGTAAAATGGTGCGTGTAGTTTTTGTGGCTGGTTCTTGTGTAGCACGAGCCCCGTACAAAGCGGAGATACAGTGAAGTAGATTTGTAGATTGTAATGGTAATTTAATTGAGTTAATTTAGAATCACTTGAATTGAATGAACGGAAGGGTGTGCTTATGCTGTGCGTTCCGTCTAGGGAAATGGATATATACGGTCCGACGATTTTGACAATTTGTTTTATGAGGGTGACAGCCGCTATTTAACTGGGGGACTGTGAGGAGTTAAATACCGCACCGTCGCGTCGTGCCAGTCAATAATAAAATTTTGTGACTGACAAGCGTGAATTTTCATTTGCAGCAATAATGTGCTTCTAAGCAAGCAAATTTAATCTTGAGTTTTCCACTATGGTGCTTTTAAAAGCATGGTATAATTTATGATAGTGCATTAGTTTGTACATACGAAATGGATCAATTAATAAATAATTGATGTTTTTATGAACAGATCCTAGGGATTCTTTGCATGATATTAGGATCTCCGGCCTGGACTGGAGGCACTCATTTCTTCCTCTTCGTTGTAGTTTTGGCCTTCATCGTCACATTTCTTTGGCTTTGTATATATTTCTTCTCAATTCGTGAAGGCCTTCAACTCTCCATCCCATGGGTGGTTCTCGTAAGTTAATATCTTGATTAAAATAGATTAATATGTATTTGTATTTAACTCAAATATTAAATTTATCATTTGTCATTTGTATTCCCAGGAGTTTTTCTACACTGCCGGTGCAGCCGGGTTTTATTTCATTGCCACAATTGTTCAATTCTCAACAGGGTATTTCACAAGGTACATCATTGCTGGGGTGAGTCAAGGAAAAGAAACAACTTTATAATTTGAAATTATTAAATATATATTTTAACATTCATAATTCATTTTATAGGTTTTTGGCCTGATTAACACAGGAGCTTACGCCGCTGGAGCATTTTTTCTGTACAAAGACTGGAAAATGAATACAAATACAATTTCACATGACAAATGCCCATTAGTTTTGCGCATAATAACATTACATGACTATTGTAACTAATTTGTGCATGTATGTAGTGTACTTCGCCAAATATTTAACTTTAAACGGATTCAGCTATTAACACAAACTTGTAATTTAGTTGTTTAGTACGTTTTAGCTTGTATAAATTAGTTTCTGATTTCCCTTAAGGCTTACCTTTAATATGCGAGGTTTGACTCCTACACAAATGCAACAATTATATAATTAGCCGTACTAGCGTTGTAGTTGGTAAAGCTGCCGCCACATTTGCAGTCGAGTTGCCGCCGAGCCTGGGTTATAATATGCAACAAGTTGAACATTTTCATATGAATTAAAGTGCCGAACAATAAATTGGTGTGTGCATGACTAACAAAGAGTAAGGCATTTGACAATCAGACAATCACACTGGAGCATTAAATTGCTATTCCTGAAGTAAATCATTAAGATTCACTTCCGTATTCTATTTAAGGCTTTGGTGATGACAAATCGAAAAAAATGAATTGCTAATAAAAATCATTAAAAAAGTTGACTGGCCAATGTGTTTTCTAGGTCGTAAAAGAACTTGACAAAATACCGCGCCGAGCGTCTTTTGAAAACGCTCTCTGGAATGAGCACAAAACAAATTGGAAAATATAATCCAATCCAGTGTAGCTAATGTGAAATTGGTTTACAGTTCGAAAGGCATAACCAGAACGTAGCATGCAGCACACGCAAATATTGTGCTATTGTACTGCATAATGGACGAATCGATAATTCTGTGTACATTTACTTATAGTCGAGAAAGTAAAAGTGGTCGTGCGGAAAAATGATTAAAGGAACTGAAACGCAACGTAAGCCAGCAGTACTACCCGATAACCGGTGAAGATATACGTGAACATGGAGAAATGTGAACAAAAAAGTCGTTAGTGTCGTTATCGACATGAAAGCAAATAGGACTTGCGATAAAACGCACTTCTTGAGTAAAGTTCATACAAAAGTTTGCCAGACACGGGATTTTGTGACCAGTTGAGCTGCTGCTGTCGCTGTCAGATTAGTATTTATTTAGACAACAGAAAGTAACTTAAGCTAACTATCATTCGTCAGACATTAAAAGGTTTATTCAGCATTTTTAATTCAAAGCATTTATTCATTAGAAAACCGTCATAGCAAATTTGGCAATGTCAGTGGAAGATATTTCAAGGAAGAATGCAGGAGCCGGCATCATCGGTGGCGGTGGAAATAGACAATTTGCGCCAAAGGAATTACGCCCGATTGAAATTGACGTTGAGCATTTCAGAAAACCTTTGGGAGCTTTGCAAATTTTGCAATTTGTAAGTCATTTTTCCACCTACCACTTGTTGCAACCTGTTGCAGAGGGCAAACCTCTTATATATTTATTTTTCTGAAAGGTGATGTATTATACCATAGTAACTGGCTCTGTCCAGTAAAATTTTTTTCAACTTAAAACAAGGTCGTAATATGATAATTAACTGTAATGGTAGGTGCTAACAGTTCTATTGTTGGACTTACATAAACCACCAGTTCTTCTATTCTTCGGACACATGTCCATTCTCCTCGTGAGCATTTGGATAGCAATCTATGCGCTGAAGTACCATAAAAAGTATTCAATTGCCAATGCGTCTTGGATTTTACTGGTAATTAGCTCAAGTTGCCCCAAAATTTAAAATAATTAAGTTTTGGATCCACATAATAACTTAATTTAGGAAATTATATCATCGGGCTCATTAGCGGCTATTGCTTTGATTGCCAGCCTGGTTGTCACAATTACCGCTTCTGCGAACTCCAACACATCTTTATATCTTGCTGGAGGGGTAAACAATTAATGCTTAACAATTAATTTTAATTAATTGTAACAGCATTCAAATTAAAAAGCAAGAACAACAAATATCTGCTCTTTAATTTGCAGATTTGCGGATTGATCATAGGGTTCATTTGTTTGTCTCAAGCACTCATCATCGCAATTGAAATGCGAGAAAGCAAATTAAATGCACAAAAGGGAGATCCGGATTCCAGATTTTAAATCTAAAATACAATTTGTCATTTTTATAAATAATTTTACAGTGCTAATGATTAGGGATATTTTGCTGTACGTGCCATGTCTTACGGGTAATAACACTAGAGAAATTCAACAAATCTAATCCTTTGAATAAATTTGCCAAATACAAATCTTTAACTTCATCAGGTTGGACATATGGAATATTTACACATACTTTTACTTTATGTTCCGCCGTCTATTTATTTGATGACTTAAAATAAGCTTAGCCATCACTGTACATAATCCACATTGTTTCCACTCATCTATGATAGGAGGAATAAAGTAGAAGCACGAATGGTGACAGATGACAGAAATGACATATCAATAATTCCGATCGCTGACAAGAATATTCTCTCCAGTTCGAACTTTTAATCCCATGAATACCCCAGTATCCAACTCTGTCATGTCTAGCCTGAACAACTCCAAGGTGAGTAGATCTGTCACAGAATCTATTATTTACACCCAGAATAGCATCCGCATGTAAAGTAACACTTAGTCACCAAATAGTGCAGCACGACGCGACGTCGGAATAATCTGTCTAAAATGACTCATCCTTACGTAACTTACCTTTGGAATTTATAGTCCAGCTGCGCAGTGCATAATCCCGAACTCCAGGAAGAAATATTTATGATTTGATCCATACATAAACAAAATACTGTGGTTTCTTTCATTCCTGATAAAACTTAATCAAAATCGACCCCTCTTGTGTCATCAGGTTAAAAACATGCCCGGGGTCCTGTCCGTGGTGCGGGTTCAAACGCCTGCCTGCCTGGGCTAAATCCATTACGCTTTGCATGAGTCAATAATACGAAAAGGTCAAACTCACTTAAACTCCCAAATATGTAAATATAAGGAAGCCTATGTTGTGGTAGACATTCGTATACAAGTCCATGTCTCCTAGGGCTTCCAATCCAGCATGCGGGATTGCGTTTGCGGGATTCGAGATTTGCTGGATTTACCTCTGCGGAATCCCGCTGGAAATCCCGCAAAATTAAAAAAGGATAAGAAAGCTAAAAATATACGTATTTTTATCTTTTATTTTGTAAAATTTTGAAGTCATTTTTTTAGTCTAAACAGAGATCAAATAGTATTTTTCAAGCAATTTAAGATGCGGGATTTTTGCGAGATTGGCATTGCGGGATTGCGGGATCGATATTGGATAAAATCCCGCAATCCAGCAAATCCAGCATGCTGGATTGGAAGCACTAATGTCTCCCGCTGCTCATTAGCTTAATTAAATTATAATCTCTTCCGCCCCCCTATTGCGCATTAAATTAGACCTGGCCACAATTGGCCATGCTCGCCTCTCGCTGGAATTAAAATTAATTTGGAGAACCGTCCGTCTTCTATTGTAGGCAGTAATGCAATTCCGGGCATCGGTTTAACTTTTCCCATTTTGCGGGTATTTTCCTCGGGTGTCAAAAGCAATTTTGTGAAACAAATATAGAATACTATAGCCGGGTGGGCTGTAATACATACAAAGTATAGGGAAGTCGTGCGCAAGTTTGACGTACCCCAACAACATCCAGTCGCCCCATCCAAACCCCGTGTATTATTTACTCAACCCAGTCGAGTCCAATGCGTGTTATTGGATCCCTGACTCAGTCATCCTTTTCCCTGGGTCCTGTTAGTCGGATTTAAAGAGACCAGACCCGAGGACTTTCATTTTATAAATCCAGTCAAACATTCCCAAAATGGTGGTATTTGACGAGGCTGGACTTGATGATGATTTGGGCTCAACCGCCTCAACTGCAGCCGCTGCCAAAAAACGACACATTGATTTGACATATTTTACGACTGTGCCAGGGATCCTCAAATTAATACAATGGGTAAGACATATTTTTATAACATTTGTATCCATATGTGATATAATATAACACTGTCATTGACACGAGGCTTGTGTGTGACCTTTCAGGTGACCGTCGTATTCCTAACAAATATAAGCCGCCCATTCCTCCTGTCTTTCGTTGCAGAGCTGACCTTCATCCTCACATCCATTTGGATTGTTATTTATGGATTGTCACTTCATAAAAAATACTCAGTTTCCACACCATGGATTGTTTTGGTAAGGTGGAGTCTTGTAATGTACAGTTCAATGCATAATGAGGTCACGAGTCCTATGCAAATGAATTCAATTGGAATTTTTAATCATTTTCTGCTGGGTATTGTGAATTGTAGGAGTTTTTCTACACGGTCGGAGCGGCTTGTTCGTATTTAGTTGCGACACTTGTGACTTTCGCTTACGTGTCATTCCTTCCATCTGCGGTGAGTCACGTCGGAGTCGGATAATTAAAAATTTTGCTATATGCTAAAGCTGGAATTAATGTTTAATTCTTCGGTTAAAGATATGTGGATTCTTCGTCACTGTTGCCTACGGGGCGGATGCCATTTTCCTCCTCAAGTCATGGACGGAATGGAAGGCTTCTCAGATTGGTCTCCAAACAACGGAAGTGGATCTGGAGGCTGGCGGCCGCCGCTCTTCCGATAATTACACGAATCGTCAAACTCTGAAGATTTGAATCTTGGATACGGGTTGGGGGTATCTTACAAGTAAATGATCTGATGATATTTATGTCTGGTAAAACTAAACCACTGTTCTCATTGTTACCTTAAAGCTTTTACCGTGCCACATATATCTTGACTAGTGGCGAAAATAACCATGTGAATGTGCAATTTAGAATGTGTCGGTATGTCTATTTTTTGTGTGTTGCCAAATGGCTTTCATTTCCCGTTTTAAAACTATTAAATTAATGTCAAGGGATTGTTTGAGGTAGTTTTACAAAAAGGCAGGTTACATCGAAAAATTGGTCTTGTATTTAGCAATTCGAAATTATATTTTCAAATGTATAGTACGTGTAAATACATATCGTATAAAACTGTTAGACAGCATTTCGGAATTAGATGAAATTAAATAATATTCTTGTTTCCCTTGATGTTATTTTCCAGAGTCTCATTGTCAGAGCCTCAAGCAGCCTTATTTAAACTTATAAACACATCCCTTAAGTTATTTCACTAGATAGTAATTCAGACATTGACGGCGCTGAGTTTTTGGAGAGAAGTAACAAATATGGAAAATTAATTTTGTTAAATGGTTGACTTAAAATGCATCCCATGTACAATTTTGTACTTAACCTAACTATACTAATCGTTATTTTTTAGTCATTCCTTCACATTTGTATTTGATAAGTTTATACGCTCGTAAGATGAGTGTTTTGAACCTTTTTGGTTAGAAAAAATATTATTGTGACTGTTCTTCAATAAAATACGGAGCTGATTCTCTGCGCCAATTACATTTTCTTATTGATTACAAGACAGTCACACTATGGAACAGTATGACTGAAAAATGTCAAGGCAAGCTCATAAATGCTGGATTATTTCTTAAAACCTAAGCACATATGCCTTAAAAAATAAATTGAGATGCGTATCAATCAAAAACTTTTGAAACTATTTGCTCACGAAATAATGGCAAAGGTTAAAAACTTGAGCTTATTTAATGGCTCAAATATGCCGATGCACATTTTACTAATTTAGTCTTTGAACAATTTGTGATACTTTGAATTTGATTTAGTCTCCATTGGGCAAAGTTATGGCTAGTTTCAAATTCCTTCGAAGCGAAATCGATCGCTTTTTGCTTTTTGTAAGTTCTATAAACATTCAGATGCTCTTGTGATTTCTCTATTTCATACATCATACATTATAGACGGGAGCCGGCGGCTGGTTCTACTTTGACAGGTACGTCCTTCCTAGAAGATAGCCTATTCTCTTTCCGGACAGCAGCAGCAACTGATTTCTGGAGGAACGATCTTCACCGATTTTAATTGGATTCTCTCCCGACTTATATTTTGACATGTGTACAATGTGCAATAGTTGGAGAATGTCCCGCGGCCCCAGGACATTTGGTATTCAAATATCAAGAATCCAGCAAACTTTGAAGAAATTGTTCAAAGTACTGTACCAAATTAAAATTTTATTCCAATCATCATGATCCGTATGCGATGGAATATGAATAACTACAGTCCTAACTTTGAAGCTAACGTAATCAATTACATATGGATGCCCAAATTCACATTTTTCTAAATGAAACAAAACTGTTCGTATTTTAATAGACAGATCTAATTCCATGGACAGAGAGTCCTGTTTGTTATTATCAGATCAGAATATTTAACGCGGCGAAATTTGTGAATTGAAATATAAACCTAGTCTAATGATAATAATCACCCTAGTTTGAATCACCCTAGTTTGAGTATTGCGCGGCTCTATTCTAGTTCCATTGCTAGCTCGACGCCGACACGTATATTGAATTCAAGGTGGTGGGTTTAACTTGAAACAAGCCTCACAATTTGGTCTTAACTCAGGGAATACGAAGATGTTCACCGTAAATGACCAATTAAAAGCCTCTGCCCTAATAGAAGCCTCGTCCCTAATAGAAGCCCCGTCTGTGGGTGGATTCTGGGAATAGAAGCCCCTTCTCTAATAGAAGTCCTTGCCTTAATAAAAGCCCCCCCCCCCTCTCCTGTTTTTATATCCCACTCGCTCATTTTTATGCCGCGGGTATTTTCGTTTCGATAACTGACTCCCTGAACATACGTGTGACTCCGATAACTAAAGTTAGCTTTCATTTATTATTTTACAGTGAACTTGAATTGTTTTATACTAAATAAAACCCAGCACACACTATTTTTAGTTTGAAATTATTTGTTAGAAGCCTCTGCCCAAATAGAAGCCTTGTTCCTAAAACAAGCCCCGCTCCGAGGTGTCGATTTTAAATAGAAGCCCCGGCTTCTAATCGGTCATTTACGGCATGTTCCCTGACTTTAACTTAAAAGCTGCATCTGAATCAATGACCAAGTGCCAGGTCAACAAGCCATCCCTCCCCCTATGAATTATCGTATGTCGCGGATGCCATTTGTCCAAATTTTGGTGGCTATACATTGTTGATTTCATTTATATGACGTAATTAAATATTTCTTGCATGAAAGTCATTTACCCAGCTATCTGATGATAGACACATCCAGCCACGATATTTGCAAATGCTGTTATATTTTTACCGGAGTCTTGGTCTTTTCTTTCAAGAATTAAGTGACTCAACTAATCGTAAGAAGCTTGTAATTGTAGTTGAAGTAGTTGTAGTTGTAACCCGTCAAACGTGCTAAGAATATACACGCAGCACGCTTAAACTTCTCACACATTTGTTCACATTACATTGCACATTGCATTTAACATTAAAGTGTTCTTGAATGTGGGAAATTTGTTAAGTGGCGACATCAGAATGTAGATTTCAGAAAGATTAAAAATTGCAAAGTGATACGTGGATATTGACTTGAGCGATGTTAATTAAAACATAACCTGAATTAATTCCAGGAAATCAAGAAAGAATTAGCCTAGGTCAACAGTTGAGGATTACGTAATATTTGGCTCCCATTGAATTCCCCGTACATAAAATTTTTGCCTTGTAATAACAAATGATGGCATTTATGGGAAATCTATTAAAATATACTTCATATTATATTCATAATGTGCTATAGCCATAGTTAAGCAACTAATTTTATGAACAATAGCTGCCTATTTCAAATCCCAATGTCATGTCAAACTATGAAATGTGTAACGTCGAGGATAATAGGTGAAATCACCGTAGTTATCTTTTCCGTATCTAGTATCTGCTTTGGCACCCATCCCACATGCAAAGGAGATCTTGAAACTTTCAACTTGAATCCATGAACCATTCATTACGTGTACAACTCTTGTCTCCAACCTGTTAATTAGCGATTGTATCAATAGTTTCTTTTATTCCAATAGTTACTTTTATTTTCCAGATTGCACATACCAGGCAAGTTATTAGTGCTTAGTAACTCGAAGCCCACGTTGAGTTTTTGCATTATCTCACCCTCATCCGTGAACTCTAAATATACGTAATAAAATCTTCACAGGAATTTCTCCTATTTATTTGCATGACATCCTCTTCTGTTGGTTAACTGCATGTGCGCCGGCGCGGATCGTAAATGGAAATTCTTTCATCATTAATGCAAAACTGCCTCACTCACTCACACGATGTAACGAGTGATTACGCTAACAGCATAAGGATGAGAAGAGAAATGACCTCGTGACCTAATTGATGGGATACATCAGGAAGAAAGCCTTACGAGTACAAGTACAAGTACGAGGAGTGCGCCTTTGTAATCTTCATTTATAATTCAGTGAATTGATAAATCGCTCACGTGACCTGCACCACCTGTCGTTTAAATACAATTACATCCAATCCGTATCCCTCAAGATTTCAGACTTTGTCGTACGTGTCATCCGTACACTTCTTCACCAAGTGCCGTTTTTAAGGTTCGTATATTCATTCACATCAACTCAACAATAATGTCTAAGCTGTCTCCTGTCCCCTTGGTACTTGTGTACTTACGCATGCGCTTTGTGCTACCGTTACCGCGTCGTGCCATGCTGTGCACTCGCTGTACTGTACTGTAGAATTTGGCCATAACCGAGGACAGGATTTCACAGCCTAGCACCATTGTAAGAGCTAAACGGCTGAATGTTGTCTGAAGGTGTAATTTTCGCTTTCGCCTGTACGTAGTACGCACACAGTAGTGGTTGTCCATTACATTATTGTATTGCTTAGGTATTCTTATTCTTAAGAAATCCACTACACGATACGTACGGATGGGCTGGTAAGGGGTTTAAGATCTCTTGCCAGAAATTTGGACGGTCGGGAACCCCTCGCCTCCGGCCATTTTAAATGTAAACCCATGCCTTTTGCCTTTCTCTCCATTGGACTTCCCAAATCCAACTCCTGTTGTCTACGTCGTCTTCGTCTTCGTCCCAGTCTTCCTTCAGGTCGTCAATGTGAAGTGTAAAATACGTACGGTATACTATCCGACGTACGTTCGACGTGAAGTGGTGGGCTTCAAAATCATAATTTGATTTAATTTAATTGGGATCCGACGTAGAATCCAGCTCAGGATCCCGAATCCCTCGTCCTAATCCGGCAGCGGTCAACCACCTTCGACGCCTGAACAATGTTGGCCTGGGGAGCCGCCATCAAGGCCTTCACCTTTTGTGGCCTCAATTCCCTGGAATGGGCCGGACTCGCCATCACCACTTTCATTATTATCTATTTTGGGACAGAGCTCCTTTATGTCATTTACAACACGTGGTTGGGTCAGGCCTTGGGACTGAATACGGATCTGAAGAAAATGGGTCGATGGGCAGGTGGGTTACTGACCTTATTAACTTTGGCTATTTTTTGTTTTTTTTTGTAAAAAATTATGAAATTAAGGGAGGTTTAGTACAACTTTAAAACGGATTTTACTGTACATTGTGTTATATGCTGTAGGGTTTCTGTGTTTAGCTCACTTTTTTCCAGCAGTTTATGCAAGAGCGATTTCATAAGTTAATTTTAATACCAAAAGTGAATGCCTATTATGTGAATTCCGTAATACTAACATAATTTGAAGGGGGCAAAACCAAGGCAATTTCACAATGGTAATATGTTGTTTATGCCTGATGAAATTGCCGTAATGGCTATGATTAATCCTCATTTTAAATCTAAATGACAGTTAACCATAAAACAAAAGGAGAATAACGAGCTCTCGAATTAATCTTATTAACTGTGATTACAGTTGCAAATTTGAGGCTGAACCAAAACCATACAATCGTTGAATGTAACCCCCCAGGCCGTCTAGACGAATAATGTCTGATTTTTTTGTACTTCACACTTCATGATCTTATAAAAATAAGTTGTATTTGCGTACACAATGCAAACCAATGAAAAATTTGCACAAATTTCCGGCAACTCATCTCCCTCTGTCACGGGTGTTAATTTAATACGCATCCGCGGAACCGAGCTCGTCCTTAGGGCCTTGACCATGGGATTGACATGGGCCATTACCCAAAAAGTCACAGATCCGTGACATGTTAGATAACAGTTCTGAATTTATACTAGAATTTTAGGTGTTCTCATCTCTATTAATTGAACCATTGTTGGAGTAGTCATTTTTACACTTTTTTTCAGTCGTGACTGGTGCCACCGATGGCATCGGAAAGGCTTACGCGGAAGAGGTGAAAACTTTACTTGCATTAAGTTAAATTACTTTTTTATTTTGAATATTAAATCATGATTAATTTAATTTCCAGTTGGCCCGACTCGGAATAGACATCATCCTAATCAGTCGCTCACTAGATAAATTAACAAGAGTTGCACAGGAAATAGGTACAATATAAATATAAGTATACAATTTTACACCGCCTACATACATAGTTGATATTTTTTTTACAGAAAAGGAACATAAGGTAAAAACGAAAGTGATTCCAATCGATTTTACCTGCGGGGTGGAAATCTACGAGAAAATTCGGGAAGAAATTGCTGGCCTGGAAGTTGGAATTCTGATTAACAATGTTGGGATGGCTTACCCATACCCGGAGTATTACTTGGATATGCCAAACGGAGACAAATTGTGTCAAGACATGATAAATTGCAATATTATGTCCGTGACAATGATGATTCGTGTAGTAATGCCACAAATGGTGGAGAGGAAGAGGGGTGTGGTTGTAAATATGGCGTCTTTAGGTGCTGTGGCTCCGACACCACTCATGTGTGTTTATGGTGCATCTAAGGTACATGGCGCTAATGCTGGTGCTAATTACAACTTCACACACAGCGGAATAGAATTTTTACTAAATTAAATTAAATTACTATTTATAGGCTTACATGGACAAATTATCACGAGACTTGGTGACTGAATACAAGGACAAAGGGATTATTGTCCAGAGCGTCCTTCCTGGATACGTGGCAACGAACATGAGTCGAATTCGTATTTCGTCCTACACTGCCCCTTCAGCCACGGAATACACACAAGTGGCCCTTAAAACCATTGGACTTCAAACTCGGACTGCTGCTTATCCACCCCATAGAATCATGGTAGATTTCTTGATGATTATCAGTAAAAGAATCTGTACGTTATGCATGATTTTCTAACCATATTTTTTCAAACCGTTTATTCTAGCTGTTCGGAATCAATTGGGGTGTGTTCTTTTTCCCAAATTACTTGGCCGGAGTTGGTTACCGAACAATTCATCAAATGTGGTTGAAGGCTAAACGAAATCAGGCAAGAAAAGCAAAGGCACAGTAAAAGTGCGACTACAATGAAGATCTCCAGTTTGACGGAGCGGGTTCACACTAATTGCTCACAGTTAATGAATACTTTAAACTTTGGACGGACATTTGCACAATTACTGTTCTACTACTTTCTTCTCCACAAATCAAAGCTATAAAGGGATATTTTCGGTGCGTATAGACGGGGATTTCGGAGATGCTTGTAATTCAATCATTTATTTAAATATTAAAAAAATTCTATATCCTGGTGCTGGGGAATTCGGAACTTTGAATTGAACGGGTGCCGTCCCAAACTCTTGTTCCTGGGGAATTTAGAGCTGGACTCCTCGAATTTATTTTTGACACTAATTTGACCAATTCCGTGGTAAATATTTAAAACTGACGCATAAATTTATATTCTTTACCAGTACATGAGTTTATAGCCTGCAGTCCTGACTTTTGACCCTTACCCTAATACGTTTCAGAGTATTACTTGTAGTTAGTCACGGACAGTTGGCTCCACTGATGATCCTAATTATAATCCTATATATGATTACTGTTTAGAAATATGTTGATTTATCACAATCATTTTTTTTTGGAAATACATATGACACATCCCAGTATTTTGGGAATTGTGATATTTCAGAAAGTAGTATTGAAGTTCCGATTTTATCTCTCCAGCTCAGTTTAATTTTTCAACATTAAAATTATGTGGCAAATAAATACAAGGCAACTTAGCGATGATAAAAACTAAAAATTATTGCACTGCACTCAAGTAAACATCTGAACAAATCTAACGAGTGCGAGTTTTTACCTTCCGTGCATACATGCATGACTGATAAACGTGGGCTTTTACAAATCGTAGGGTGGAAATAATGAATAATTTAGTTTATTTATCTATACAATGCTTCCTGCTCGTGTCCTTGTGCAAGGTGAATTCTTTTCAGTACTCTGGAGGAGTGACTAACTACACATGAATCAGTCAGCCTAAGCACTTGACGGCTTACGAAACGACTGGGTTTCCGGACAATCAATAACAGCATTGCATTATATAAAACATGCAGCATTTACCGTCAGTTTTATGATTCCACGCACTTGTGGAAGTACAATTTCCAAGTTCAGTGCTCACAACTTGGCTTAAAATTTAATTTGGTTGAGTTTGTCACAGCATTTAACATCTGTGGTTTGTGCCTGTGTCATCAATTTAATATTTGTGAACGCTATAAAGTACGACGTCGTTTGAATTTACTTAATAGTGACCTGTGACTGAAAAGTTGAGAAAATGGCCTACTACTCGTCTTATCCAGCCTCCCAAAAGGACGCATTCTCCGTGTGTTCTATATCACTGAATATGAATGATCGAATTCGACTAATGGGTGTCCCACAGCACCTCGGCCCAATCTTAAGACAAGCCATTCAAAGTGGATGGGGAAAACCGATCCAAGACGAGCGTGAATACTACGGATCCCACGAATTCAAACTTAAAGGAAATCCATGGATTGGTACTGGAGAAGAAGCTGTTATGTCAAGACGTCTGATTGCGTACATTCTAACTGCAATGGCTGCCAATG